>PPJX02000129.1:0-44057 GCA_003705915.2 Lipomyces lipofer | reverse complement strand
GATTTGCCGATATCGTGACGTTTCTGCCAATATAATATCGGCAAACCAGAGGCTCGACGATAAATATCGTCAAACGGCAATCGTCAGACATTAGGAATGCCGATATCGTATCGTCGACGATATCGTATCGTCAATATCGGCAAAACGTTAACAGCCCTAACAAGTATGAATGCTCACTTTAGCAGACTGACATAGTACTAGCTATTATATAGCTATCCTCCCTATTGCGGGCGTATGACATGCCTCCGGAACCTTGCGGTGGGACCCGGGTGCTCTAGCCCCTAACCCTCTGTCCCTGACCGGAGTCAAGAGCGTATATCTTCGAACGCATGCCATGGATTCTCGGCAGCCACGCATGAATCAGCCTTGGCCCGGCCACCTCTACGATGAAATGAAAACTCTAAATAATCAGGAACACCAAATTACTGACATATCGAATTCTTTTAACGAATTTAGAATCATTTCATATTTGGGTGTCCCTATAGTCCGTGGTGCAAACCGTCCCAGCCGTAGCGCATCATGCTCAGCCACACGTCAACAAATCTCTTGTAAAAAAGACGACCAATTGTATGCAGCCCCTCCTAGGGTGCCGTTTAAGGAAGATTTGAGGCTGGCCCCGACAGCCCTATCGGGATGGGCACGACGACTCCATTTGTCTTTATCATTCCGATATTTTCATCCGTCTCTAAGCATAAGGATCTGCACACTCATAATATACTGTGAATTTGGAGAATCCTCAATATAGTTACACATAATGGTACTAAAACAATTAGGATATCCTGACTGGGCGAATGAGTGCGAATGTGGTGAAGGGAAGAGTTTACTTGAGTGTGCGGTAACACTATACAGCAGATGGATTAATGAAGACGCGGCAATGCAAAAGGGACGAGAGGTTGGTGGGGAGAAGACAAGCTGTCCGCACATTGAACTGTCAAAGCTAGTTTGGGACGCAAACAGAGCGAGGAAAATGATGGATCAATATCAAAGTGATAGGGGAATGGTACTTTTAAAGAATTTGTCCTACGTATCCAAAAATTTGGGACCAGGCTCAATAATACAGTTCCGGACAGAAGACAGCCTGGAGAGCGCCTACATCAAGGTATCAGACCAGTTAATAAAACAAGTCACAATGGTGAGAAGCAAAATAAGGCTAAGGAATGACAACAAAGGCTGTCTATCGTACATGACTGTCTATGATGGAAGTGTCAGGGTACGGGGCTTAATGACTGCAATGGCGCTTCCTGTGATTTCACTGTTATCTTTACTCACTGCAGGAGGGGACAATATGATCATCATTTCAGCGCTTGCACTTTTTATATCTTTGATGTTATCACCTCTTGTGGTAGCAATAGCCTTCAACGGAGATATGGGCATAGGGGACATCATGGAAAGTCACAGGACGGTGCATTCGCTAGACGGTCTAGCCAAACGATTAGGACTGAGCACAAGTCAGACTAGGGTAGTAATGCTTAAATTGGCACAGGAAGGGTTGAGGATGCCAATAGGCGAAGAGTATAGAGAGTATACTTGTCTATTCGAGGAGAGCGGATGCGCAGTGACACCATACGGGATCAGAATGTCAGAAGCTACAACTATGGGAGAGTGCATAGAGTCGGGAATTACACCAGTTGCCTATGCTGGATCTGATGGGACGAAAGTAATATTGAAGCACAACGAAGATGTGATAGGGGAAGTTGTGGATGTTAGAGGTGTCCTATGGCACATTCAGAAGCATCAAGGAATGGATTCTGCGGAAGTACTAGAGCTGAGTAGCGTATGTGGATACAATCAACACATAGGATATAAGGAGGTTACTATTGGCCGATAGGATGGAGTGAAACCTAAGAATAATTAATTTATGGGGACAAAAGGTTAACTGCTGGGAAAAGATATCTAAATAGGGAGTGAAGTCAGAGATTCTTTCTTATGTTTTGTTATCATTTCACTATTACAGAAAAATCTTTTTGTTCGCTTGAGATTCTCATCATGGCAGCTCGTCCATATTGCGCGTCATGGCGATGTATTGGAGTAACCTAACATCAGCCGACGAGCTTCTCAAACAGGGTCAGTACGATTTATGACTCAATTTCTGATTGCTGACGTTGAAACGGGCACGATATCCATCAAAGATAAGCTGTGCGTGAATAACACGAGGATTCCCACAGAGCGCTTCTGGTGAAAGACTGGAGGAGCATGATAACTCGCATTGTTGTCAACATCTAAGCGTATCTGGCTGAGTAGGGACCCATAAATACCCACTCTACCAAGGTCTACCAAGGACAATTAAATTACTGATAGTACGTTGACGAGGCGGCGGAAAGGTGCCCAGCCGCATGTGGCGGGTCGGATTCTTGGCTGACATTTTTGATGTATCAACCTTTTTTCGGTTTTTCCCGGGTGTTCGACTGTAATTTGGATTTATGTGACAGAACATGACGGGTATATAATGTGATTTGTTTCTTTGAGTTTATGGCGTAAATAATGCGTGAAATAGGGCTGCTGCGCAGTAACGAGGAGTTGCTCGGTTGGCGTCGATGTGCTTATGGTCGTCTTGCACACCCTCTCGGCCAGAAGGAAGCCGTGGGAAGAATTCCAACAAGGTCTAGAAACCTTAAATTTACTATTGTCTTCTTTTCCAGTTCACACAAATGCGTCTGGGACACTACGGTATGGTCGAATTCAACAAGAATAAGACAAATGCGAGTTTCAGAGTGTCCAGAATTGCTCACGATTCTTCCAATTTGTTGCCGATCAGCCGCGGCTGTTATCAACCACGACGCAGGTCTCGACATTTTTATAGTAGGGATGGGGAATAGGCATTCCAATGGTCTGAAAACCAAGCGTATCAGGGTTAGGTCAATTGGGGCTCGTTGCCGGGCGCACTTTGCTAAAGCAGGTTTAGCGGGTACGGGAATATAATGACAAAAGCCAAGTCCTTCGGTATATTTGCAAGTGCCAAAGTGGTCGGTACTTGTCAAAGCTACTGCAAACTCCCAACAGATCAGGCAGCCAGTCCGTCCACAGCTAGACACCGACGCATTCAGCCAGAAATACACCGAATATCACTAAATCCTCTCATTCGGTCTAGAGCTGGGTTTCATGGTACCATGGGTACGATACGGACGGTATTTTGGATATTAAGTAATTGTAACTCCCGAATTTGAGTCCGCTCAATTTGACTCACTCGAAACCAATGCCAAGTCTGCAAGAAGCTCCCAAGTCACTTTAGGCAACTGCCCACACTCACTTTGACGTGGGGTTGCAAGTGTAAGTCATGTATAAACTTTTCCCACTGCAATTTCTATTGGGCTATGAACAGAGGTAGGGTTTGAAAGACGAAAAAAACAATAGGGCATGGAACTATGATTCATGGGAAACTGAAAGCACGGACGTAACCTTCTTTATTAGGTTCCCTCGCCGGGGTATGATCACTTGGCATCTTTAAGGACAGCTTGTAATCGACCTACGTTTTTTGTTTTGTTAAGCTCGTGCACAGTCAGGATATCTGGAATGGAAGACGTCGGCGGAACGCAGCGTATAGATAATACGCAGTTGAATTCGGTTGTCTCGGCAGATGGGACGGCCATCAGCTATCGTAGCATTGGGCGGGGTCCCGCCGTGATTGTTGTGCCTGGGGCACTTGCTGTTGCTGGCGACTTTGACGGATTTGCGCGCGAACTTGCAAGCCAATTCACTGTTCACATCATGGAACGGAGGGGCAGAGGCGAGAGTGGGCCGCAGGGTGAAGATTACGGCATTGAAAAGGAATGTGAGGATCTTCACGCTCTATGCGCCGCCACGGGTGCAAAGCTCCTATTCGGTCACAGTTTCGGTGGATTCATTCTGTTGGAGGCTGCTCGACGTGATCCGAGTCTCCAGAAGCTCGCGCTCTATGAGCCAGGGGTCTCTGTTGATGGCTCTATCGATATGAGTTGGGCCGCCGCGTGCCAGGCCGAGATGGCTCAGGGGAAGAATCTCGATGCCTTCATTACCTTTGCACGAGGAATCAATCCTCAGACGACTGGGAAAGCACCGCGGTGGATGCTACGACTAATCATACCATTCGCAATCAAATCCGACGAGCGTAGGCAGAAATATCAACTCTTGCCGACGACAATCCGAGAGCATGCCGAGGCTGCTCGGCTCGACAACACATATTCTCTATACCGCGAGCTGACGGCCGATGTGCTGCTAATGGCCGGCAAAGACGTCGATTCGACCGGCGCCGGTAGAGCAGCAAAGATATTATTGCCTATTCTTAAGAAAGCCACGTTTGTGGGATTCCCGGCACTCGACCATTTCGGCCCCGAGATAAGTCCAAAGAAAGTCGCCGAGGCCGTTTTGAACTTCTTCCTCTCCTGACGGGCCCATCCTGACTGGCCCCATCAGAACAAATGGCAAGAACGTACGTAGCAATGTCTCCGCATCATCAGATCTGTAGTAGGGAGGATGCAGGATGCACAAGCAAGAAGTACTTTGCCACTTGTTTCTAGACGTTTATGTTAAGGTGTCGTGTTGTCAAAAATAGTAAGACTACTAAGAAACGTGCATTATTGGCGCCTCGAGCTTCACTGGAGTGGGTTGCTACGAAAAGAAGAGAGTGCACCTATGCGCTCCCAGTGACCTTCGATTCAAGGCGTGCGTTACCCTAACCCGAAAAGTCGCTTGGTTGTCCGGTGAACAAAAAAAAAGCGGAAGGTTTATCTCATGAAATCCGGCACATGCGCGTCGAAGGCGCATCAGAGCAACCCTTGACTGGGTGGCACAATGCTGGAGAACGTGATAGAAGTGTCCCACTGGTTGGTATGCCGATGGGCTACATATCAGCTATATTAACTTGACAGCCGTAAGTTCCACAGAATGAGTAATCCATGACAGTTCATTACACGAGCAATAAAAGTATACAAAAAAATTAAGAAAAAAATAAAGGAGGTCCATCCTCAAGAGCATGCAAATATATCTGCCATACCAACGTGTACTATATAATATTAAACCCCGATTCATACCCCAAATTTGATCCAAGCGAATGTTGCCAGCGTGTCTCTCTCAAACGAGCAAAAAGGAAACACCCAAAAGAAACAAAATATACCCCCAACATAACGTATACCCGCATAAAAGACCTATAAACTCCATATATATATATATATATATATCTAGCCGGTTCGAACCATTCCCGGCGTCACACGAGAGCACGTACGGTCACAGTCTTCTCCTGGCAAACTCCCTCTCCGCGGCTCTGTACCCGTCAATATAGCTCGCGTTGGGCGAATTCTGGTGGCCCATTACAGGCTCGACCACGCCGAGATGTCCATGATGTCTGTCCTCCTCGAGTTCCACGACCGCGGCGGCGGCGGCGGCAGCCGCCGCCGCCATTTCCGTGTCAGAGTGGGAGTTGCTGAACGGCCTCGAGCGACGGGAGCGCCGGTCGAAGAGGTGGGGGTGTCGCACAGGATGCTGGTAGTGGCCGCCGAACGAGTTGCGCGAGGCGTGAAAGTGGGAGGGCTGGTGGGCGTAGTAGGATTCGCCTTCAGAGAAGTCGTCGTCGAGATAGCGGACGTTGGGGGCAACGCGGATGAGACACATAGTGCTGGAAGGTATGTCTATTAGCTTTGACTCTGATTCTTGTATTGCGATTAAAAGGAAGGACGGGGTGGGGGGGGGAGGAGAAATGCTGGGAGGGGTCGGGAAGATAGATATACATACCGCGACGAAGACGACGACGACGGCACCAGGCCAGTCAGCAGGCCCTCGAGGCGAGAGACCCGCGACGTCACAGGGTGCGGCAGGAGAGCGACAGAGACGGGGTGGCGAGCGTTGGTGGCGGCAGGCAACAAACGGTTTAGGGCGTGGAAGCCCGTTTTGTTGTACGCGTACGTTTTCGTCTCGTCTCGGGTATCGTCGACGTTCCTGGCCTTGTTCCAGACCAGCCAAAGTGAGCGATGGCGCTGATCGTCCCTAAGTCAGTCATCACGGACGGGGAAGAGACAGCCCAGACGGGATACCGACGCCATTCACACGCTTTCGGCGTATGCCACTGATTAGGAAGAGCCGCGGTCCGTTTGCCCACCTCGTACTCGGCACATTTCCGTTCACGTTGCCCCAAATGTCCCGTGAACCTACCACACCACCGTTCTTTCTTCCGCTCCTCGAATCGCTGCTTCTTCATGTGTGTTCTGCCCGTGCGCATGCCCGTGCCAGTTCACGTGCATGTTCCGCCTTCAGTCTTCCCGACGCACGTCTGCAGTGTCGGCCGCCCTAACCACAATGTCCAGGATACTCCAGTAGCGTCTTGTGCGTTGGCAGCGACCGGCAAAAGCAAATCTACTCGCACGGCACCAACTGCGATACACGGACGGGCCGGTGCCGTTGGTGGCGATAGGGAGATTGACCACGTGGTTCGCGGTAGGGGCGGGAAGTTAATGATTGTTGGGTTGCACAGGAAGAATCTATCATTCGGGTTTGTTGAGTGTTATCGGGGGATTGTTCGGGAGACGCTCTGCTGGCAGCGAAGGGTCCGGTGCCGGTGCTCTTCGACGAGTTGGGACGGACCTCGTCTCGTCCTGTCTTGTCTGCCTAATTTGGCTGCGACAGTCGGCTGCGAATAGACATGCTTACTTGGGTGAAATGCTTGCATAGTTTTCTATCTGCGAGCATACGCCAACAGTGTCGGGGTTAGGTCTGGAGGACATGCATGTAATCTATATGTAGTAGTTTTGCCCTTGTTTAAGGTGTACTGTGTGTTACAATGGCTTATCTATGTCTGTGCCGCGATACCGTTCCGGATTAAGTTGATATCTGCGAAATAATCTTGCCGCATTCGTCGGGAGTTGTGTAAGTAATATAACTGCGCATTCGACTGAATTTGCATTTACCCCTCTTGACCCCAGCAAACATAGAACAACCGAGAAATTTTTGCGAGCGCTAATGGACCTGGAATCAGATGACTGGCGACGGCCAACAAAATATTTGACTTGAAAATATCACGCGACCGGGTTTATATATTTACGGTCCCTGCGTAATCCTCCTGTATCCTTGACTCGTGGCATTTGCACGCCCGTTACGTAACGCCGCGTATACAATATTTTGACGCGGCTTGTCGTGCCCACAGTCCTCGGGGATTGGAACCGGAGTGCAGGCGGACGAGCGAAGCGGTGCGCGTGAGCATGAGCGTGAGGGCGCACGTCATTGCTCGTCATAGCCAAAGACCCCTAACCCGCAGAAAGTGTCGCCATATAGAGTTTCTATGTGCGCCGTGACTGTTGATGTCTGTTCTACCAGAGCTAGTGGCTGGTTGGCGCTACAAATTATCACAGAATAGTGTACATTAAGCCATTATTTACAATACCCACTGACCATATGGATTACAATTTGCTACGCCTACTCGTACTCGTCATACCCAATTTTCCCGTCGACATATTCCGGCTCCAAGTTCGCGGTATTGAAATGCATGTACTCTTGCCTTTGAAACATTGCTGTGGTGGTCACGGTCCCCACCCGCGTATCTGCGGCATCCACATCCATGTCGTCATCATCCTCCATCTGCTCATCCAGTGGCGCTGCCGCTCCGCCCAACAGCTGCTGCGGAATGGTCGACAATTGCGCTCCGAACGAGTGCGTGCTGACTGACAAACGCTTCGATTTTATGTCGATATGAGGCTGCGGCACAAACAGCTCTTGCGGTCGTCCAGCAAGTCGGAGCTTCATTGCTTTGGTCATCTTCTTGCCCCTTTTCTCGATTCGCGGGCCGTTGTAGGACTCCGAGATCGTGTATCTAACATTTTCCTCGTCAGTGTAGGATCCTCGCCATGTGCTACGCGGATCACGGTTCTCGATCGCGGAATCCCACTTGTCCCAGTCGGCGGGGCTGGAGTGCCACTGCTCTTCAATCTGGTGGGATATTTCTTCCAGAGTCGCTACAGGAATACATTAGCATGCAATAACTTTTGATACCAAATTAAGAAAAACTAACGTCTGCCATCGTCGATCGGTCCAACTTCCGCCTCCTGCTCCCCTTCGCTCGCCGAAGGTTCCTCCTCGCCCTCGCGATACTGGCGATCCATCTCCTCCCACAGTTCTTTCTCCTTCCTTGTCCGCTCAGCAAACCTCTGTTCTTGCTCCGCGTTAAACTCTTCCTCCTCTCTCCGCCGTCTCGTCTCCTCGTCCTCCTCACTTGCAATATCACCATTGCCGTTGGTAATAGCGGGATGTGTCGCAGTCTCTTCCTCCTTCGGCCCCTCCTCCGTCTTTGCCACCACGGGCGCTGCTGCAAGCCCATCGGCTTCATCGTCCTCCATCCATAACATCTTCGGTATGTCGTTCGTCTTTTTCTCCGACTCGGTGGCTAGCCCCTCTTCCGCATCAGTTTCGTTCTCGGTATGCGCGGTTTCGACCCAGCGATCGTAGTCGTCCCAGGACAAACCCGGTGTCTCTGCCGTCCCGGCAGACTCAGGATCATCGTCGTCATGCCGCACCCCCTGCCTGCCTCGCTCCTCGGGATCGGTACTCGAGTACTCGTTGTCTGCATCTGCATCATCTGCATCCACGCCGGGTTCTTCCTTTACGGTTTCGTCCCAATAATCGTCGTATTCGTCATCAGAGACAGAGTCAAACTCATCCACTGCATCGCCCACCATCTCGTCCTCCCCTCCAACATCCGTTGCAATAGGCTCCACATCAAACGCGCCGTTACTGTAGCTAGCCGCAGCGACCGGAGACGGTGTCGGCTCTGGGAATGGATATGCCTGCGAGCTGAAAACTGCATTACCATTGTTCTTTGGCGATGGCGACCGCGACCGCGTAGCTTTTCTGAGAGTGACGTCGAGCAGATCCGATTCCTCCGCCTTCTCACCGACATCCAGATTGGCAATCATGTTCTCCACTGTCCGAGTCGTTTCGCTGTCTTGCCGTTCAAGTGCCTTTTCCTCGCTCTCGAGTAGGTCGACAGACTTGGTCCTCTCCTTTTTCTCAGTCATCTTACTTTCCTCCTCGACGGGCTTGACCATCGGCTTCAACTCAGACAGCGGTGGCGGAGGCTGGAACCCGACTCTCTGGGCCGAGGCCGCGAGAGGTGGGTACCCGGCAAAGAAAGGGATTGCTCTGCCAGACGTCGTTGATGCCATCGAATCTGCCTGCTCGTCCTCACCGTCATCCAACAAACTCGTCATCCGCTTCATAGCAGGCGCCGGAGTAGGAAACAATGCTGGCGTAGGAATCAACGCTGGAACGGAAACAGGCATTGTTTCCTGGAGAGATTCGCCAAGATTATCCTTTTTCTGCTGCTGCGGCTGTCGTTGCTGCTCCTTCTCCGCGCTCTTCTGCTTCCTCTTCTCCAGGAACCGCTGCGCAGGCGTCCGCAGATCAATAATCTCATCACCCGGCATAGTCTTCCCCACCGCTTGCACCTTCTTCGTCTCCCTCGCAATCTCGTCAGTCGCAATATTGCACGTGTCTCGCAGCGCAGCGAGGAGCGTCTTCGGGTGAACCCTCAACTTCTCAGCCAAGGGCTGGACATCATCCGGTCGCACGACAAATGACACCGATTTCCCCACGTACTGCAACTTGCGTAGTCCAACCTTGTCGAACACAAGCCATCCATCATACTCTTCAGACGCATATTCAGACAGATCCAACAGCTCAACATCAGACTTCAGAACCAGTTTCGACAATCCAGGCATACGACTCGTGAAATCCAACAGCATTTTGGGCGTGATTTCCTCGTCAGTATTGCCGAGCGTCAGGTGCTGAAGGTTCGATGTGATTGGCTTCGGTTGCTCCGCGACGGTCGTGAAGAGCCTGTCGGAATCGATCTTGAAGTCGACGAGTTCTACTCTTTCAGCGCCGCAAGAGAGCAGCGGGATGAGATCCTTGTTATTACAGCCACGAAGGGAGAGTCGTTCGGTTACATGCACTGCCGGGATAACTCGTGGGACGTTGGAGAGGGTGAGGCATTTGAGCACGCGCGAAGCAATCTCAATCCGTTCGTTGGCCGACCCCCCGCCGGCATTCATCTGCTTTTCGGAGCTGCGCAACGGCGCGAGCCGAATGTCGCATTCCAAGAGGTTGATGATGCGGGTGAGGATGTTGGTGACACTGCGGACGGAAACTCGCGGGCACCCAAGGATGCTGATGCGCTCGAGCTTCCAGTTCGCGTCCAGGATCGTTTCAATGGAGTAATCTGACAGCTCTGCGATCGAGAACAGGTGTAGACTCGTGAGATGCTTGAAGTTACTGACAGAGGCAACGACATCGCGCGCGGAGAGTGTCGTGGTGGAGAAAGTGAACGTATCCAGCTCCCGAAAACGCGATGCAAGAATGCGCATTGTACTGGCTGGAGCAGCGAAGTTGCCTGTCCATCACAACGTTAGCTCAAGTGCAAAAATAAGAGAACCTAACGCCGCTACTAAACGCACCCTCGATTTCGAGCTTCTTCAATTTCTTCGCGTGGTACGTGATAGTCAATATCGCCTGGGCATTCAGGTTCGGCGACGGAGCCACAATCCGCAGCCGATTGAGATACGTCCAATTTGGCGCCCAAGCCTATATGAATTGTTAGTTGCCTTGAATTCCGTAACGCCAAATATATAGAGCGGTTATGGTACCGTGAACAATTCGTGATTCAAGTTATGGCCGTACATGACGATCTCATTAATCTTGGTGCAACTCCTGAAAATTCTTTCCATGACCTCAGGCGACGCGAGTAGCTTGTTGCCCGCATGCATGTGAAGCGGACGACGCCACGTCAACTCATGCTCTGCGAAGACACTAGTGCGCTTGATTGAGATCTCGTCGGAGTGGATGGTCAGATCGATAACATGAACATTATCTGCGAGCACACGGTTGCGCGAAACTGTGCGAATGAATGCAGTAAGCGAATCAGGATTCCTCAGTTCCGGCTTATAGTACAGCGTCGGGGTCACTAGAGAGTTAAAGAACGAATTCGTTTCGGCCAGCAGCTTAAGACTGCTTTGCGGGAGGAAACCCACAAGCGTGTCGTGGATGTTGCCGGAAAGATATTGAAGGTCCAAACGTGTCGATCTCCCAGCTGACGGTGCCATTTCAGTTTCCGCATCGTCTTCTGGACTCCAATGGAATAATCTGCTGTGGCTGGCGCTTCCGCTTCGCCCGTTCGTGATGCCAGTCATATTGGCTTTGTTCGAACCTGGTGAGACCGACGACTCCGTGGCCGACGCGGATTGGTCGCGCGACAAATAGGAATCGCTCATTGAAGCAGATATTACTCAATTGCTTCGGTTGCTCTAGTTAAGAATGCAGCTTGCAACGAGAGATTGTGGATCCAATGGCAGGAAATCGTGGCCCTTACTAGCACAGAGCGTGCTCTCAGCTCGTCTTGCTCGAAAGAGTTCTAAACTGAGGCACGTGACTTCGTGGTTTGTTAGCAACACGCGTTATGCACAGGCTTCGCTTTTCGCCTGACCGCTGATCTGCCCAAATCTCACGAGGGTTGAGACTGCTTCATCAATCGCAAGAACGTACTAACTGGTGGTATTTGCAATCAATCATGCAATATATTACAGGATAATCAACGACTATTTACAATAAAGGAACCATTCTAATTCAACTGATCTCAAAACAATCTCCACTTTCCAGGTTGCCGCATCAAGGCTTTAGTGAGGACGAACTGGAGCGATCGGCTTTGTGCACGTAGCTTTCTGCCTACCCGCGTCCAGCGGATGGCGCAAAACCAGACAGCAGTGCCTGCTATCATTCCGTAAATGTGTGCGAGGTTGCTTAGGTCTGCTCGATTGGATAGCCTGTCGTCTTGGCCTGTTTCGTGTTCCGTCCTGCCGAGACGGACCAGCGATGCAACATCGGCTCTGTGGATATGCTTTAGCGGAAAAAATAGCACATTGCTGTCAGAAGTTTACAACTCACATGACGCCCATCATTGGGATGGCGAGTAGCGGACATGGACCAAGGACTGGTACAAACGTGTTAGGAAATATCGAGCCTGCGAAGGCAGCTGGACAAAATTAGTTAATCGCTAGGGCCGCAGTTGATGCAATACACGCAACCTACCCATGGAGAACACCATCACAGTATTTGAAGTCGCCTTATCGACCCCCCTGCAAACTTTAATCTCCTCCTCTTCCACTTCTCCATCCACCTCCCTCTCCACAACTTGTCTTCTTGTCTTCTCGGCCTCAAACAGCATAGATCTGTTCGCCCACGCTCCAAAGAGAGCCAAAAGCGTCAATGTCGTGAAGTTCCCCATCACCATCGCCGTCGTCCTGACCGCATAGAACGCAACAAACGAATTAAATGCCCATTCGAATAAGTTATTCGGTGCAATGACATTCAAAACCAGTCCAATCAGATTCACCGTAACCGGACTTCCTACGGGCGCCGGGGTAATCGTTACAGTTAAATACTTATCCCAGACATCCGGTAAGACAATATGAACAGTCTGCGCCAGAGCCATCAAAATTATAGTGCCCCACGCCACTCCCAGCCCTGAGTGCGGTGGCTTCGGATCTTCCTCGGACTGCTGCCTTGGTTCTGCTGGAGTCGTTGGCGGCGATGGCGGCGATGGCGGCGATGGCGGCGATGGCGGTGGGGTCGTCACCTCTTTTGATGATCGATCCTTTATGAGCTCGTCGCCATTCTCTTTGCCAAGTAGTGCGCGCAATTCTTCGACTGTTTCCACTTTGTATACTTTTGCGTTCTTCTTGGCCTTGTTGACTAATGGCGCTGAATTCGCCTGTGGTGGTTTCGACTTTTGAGATGAATTCTTCCGAGACATTGATCCGCCGGAAGCTGGCTTCTTCAAGCCTGGTGCCGTAGCATAATTTCGCTGAGAGCGGTTTCGATGAGAGCGTAGATGCACCAAATATTCTGAACTCCATCGCCAGCGAGTCCGCTCAGCTATCGAGGAGCTGGTGGCATCGGATCGAGATAGGTTGCCGAAGTGCCTTATGGTGCCCAGCTGAGCCAAACGAGCGAATGGGGGAAGGCAATTAGCCTGTATTGGGCTGCAGAAAATTGATATTCTGCGCAGTATGTGAGCAGACGTCATGGATGTTATAAAATAGGGTGTGTGAGTTGCGACATATTTTCCAGGGGCCACAAGTTTGCAGTTCTCAATTTAAGGTTGAAATTCTCGGCTTCATATGTACTCATCAAGCTTGCTATGGAGCGCATCTTGCCGGCACCCAGCCTCTTGGATTTTAATATACGCTTCACCTACAATTTAAATCTTTTCCTAGTGCGACAGGTCAATAAAGCAAGTTTTATAGCCAACAACTGCCTACAATTAGCATATTTCTATAGATCACCACGGCGCCAATCTGACAGCACTCTACAATACATATATACATCAGTTCCGTGTCATTGTGACAGTCACGTTAACCATTGTTGCCAGACTACAGTTTAGGTCCTAGCTTGGCTATCCCAAAGTCCTCATAACCGCCTCAAACATCGCCAGTGCCGCCGCATTGGCAGGGAATGCCCTGAATACGAAGGTCAGCACACAAGTCGCACTGGGGCCAGGGAATTGCCAATATAATGTACCTTATCGAGCTCGGCACGAACCCTTTAAAGAACCCCTTGGTTCCTCTAGTATAATACACGTCTTTTGCGGCATCTATCCACCGCTCATATTTCGGGTTCGTCACCCTATCCGTCATAATAACCTGTTTCACGACATCGGACGGATACGCTAAGGTCCAAAAGATCTATTACATCAGTTAGCTGTATGTAAACCACATATAATAAAATATGATATTGATGTACCTGGGCACTCAGTCCACCAGCCCAGAAATTTATAGCCGCGGTACTGAGATTTGTGTTGGCTTTGGCCCACTGCGTCATAACATCGTATGAACCCCATAGGAAGAAGAAATACGACCGGAAGAGCATAGTACTGAACAGACCTCTATATAAACCTCTAATTCCCGATTGTTTTACCTGCAGATAGGTCAACATTGTAACTAGAATACAACGAAACTAGAATCTGCACCAATGTTGCCGCGCAATTTATCGGTCCGGTATATAGTTTCGTAGTAGAATCATACTGGACTTGTAATCGCGCCTAGATTAGTATTAGCTTGGTTCGATGTCACTCTTAACACCTTTCACTATCTACCTTAACGTGCTCGATAGGCGCTGCAACAAAACTAACAGTCCACCCTGCAAGCATTCCCGCAATCGCATGACCTATCGTTGGGAGCTCATCCCACTCTGGAAACGCGTGTCGCTTCATTAATAGTCTGTAATTATGCAGTGATCCGAGTTGTCTACCTTAATTAGTTCCGGTTTAACAAACTGAACTGATTATAGAATCTTACACTGAGTCCATAGCCATCCATCCCAGTAATGGCGGCGTGGCACCCTTATATAACGCCCTAAACCCTTCCTTTCGCGTAGTTTCTAGGAAGCAGTCTAGTGGACCTTTGAATTGGCCTGGCGGGGCGGTTTGTAGACGGACTTTGATGGTGTCGAAACTGATACCGCCAAGTTAGTGGACCACAGAATCTGCACAGACAACGGGGTGGCACTCACGGGTGACCAACTGCGAGCTTAGTGACACCGGAGAAGATGCCTGCGATGAAGCCGATATACCGGTTTTCAGGAGTCGCCGGAGGGAGAGGTGGTGGTAGTGGTATGGTTTTCGGATGATGATGATAGGCCGTCGCACTCGGTTCGGAAGGACTTGATGACGACGACATAATGCAGATGGCGGTAGTTAAAATCATATAAAGAGGTCCGTTAACATACCTTGTTCCTTTATCATGCTTTGTTCAAATCCATTGCGTGTCTATAAGTCGACAATGCTGTCGTTGAAGATGGCTGTGAATTGTTAAGGCGATGCTATTAGTGAGATCACGATCAGTCTCGCCCGAGTCCCTCGTCCAATATAGGTTTCCACAGAAGTTGTGGTAGACATTTTTCACTTCTCACAGCATGCATGTATAGGAACGACTACTACGTCACAATTGCTCAAAAGAGCGGTTTGATGAGTGAGTGTTTTCGCCAGACAATGGAACATCGAAAGACGGTCCATACCGGAGATATGAGTCAAACTTGCCCAGGTCCAAGCAAAGACACTTGATAGTAGACTTTTGTATTACCGTAATCCTTTTACAATCTAACTAATACACAAATTACACTGCACACGAAACGGCTGTTGATGGATAGGAGTTACATGGTATTGACATGATCGGATGTGAAAGATGACAAGGTGATGCGAACTCGCTTAAGCGAGAACGGAAAGGATATCGGAGTCACCAGCATCGAGAATGGTAAGGACACCGACTCGGAAGAGCTTTCCGACAGCAGTTCCCAGCTCGTTATTGCCGCCTTGGAAGTGGTGGACATTGATCTTGGAAAGCATGGCGTAGTATTCGAGCTCTGCGGAGCGAAGAGGAGGGGTATTGCCCGCAATGATGACGAGCTTGGCCTTGCCAGTTCGGATGGACTTCAGGGTCGACTTGTAGCCGAGAGTGTACTTGCCGGACTTGACGACTAAAACCCGTACGTTAGCACGAAGGAATTTGTGTATAGATTATCGTAACGCAGCTGCAAAGTACGGTAAAGAACATACCGAGCGCAAGACGGGCGTTAATGGATTCTTGGGTCTTCTTAGTCTTGGGGGCCTTTCAATTAATGTCAGTAACATGATCGATAATGGTGAACTAGCATAGCGAGACCGACAAGACCGGCTGATTAAGTGACAGCACAGGCTGTTCGGCCCTCAACACAGCAAGAATAGCACCGGCAAAAACAAAGTATACTGACCATCGCTGCACTTTTCTAATATGAGTAGGAAAGTACTCCGGTCAAACGTGATATGTGGTTGATTGGTGGCTCGGGTTTAAACGAACCTGGATTCCGCATTCGCGAAGGTCCCTCGCACGGCGGTGATGCCATTGGGGAGTTGCGTCGTTTCTAAATAGCGCATGACTGCTTTTGTCCAAGGTGTAGGGTTGTGCCCTTATAAGTGTTCTCATTTAAAATTCCCAATTTAAAAATAAAGTTTATAGACTACATGCAAAGCCTCAGCCGTGGCTTAGCATTCCCGACAAAGCGGCTAACAACATGTTCTAAATTAGAACATGGCAGTGCACGTTTCAGGCACGCCAACAACATCCCGCCGCGTGTGGCTGGTCGAACAAGGTCGCTTCTGGCAGAAACGCTCCAAATTTGTTGTTCTTGCCTACTGGTCCATCCTTTCATGACGATCTTTCTTATTGCTTCTTCTAGGGTCTGCTCTTTCATTTTTACTTGGTAGTTGTGGTTATTAGTTTTACGAGGTACCATCCGAGTCGGTCCTCTTACGTGGTCTTTGACGCGTCGCCTACCCCTTGATTTTTATCCTCTCTCTTCGCAAGTTTTCGGAATCCCTAAGGGCATTTAATCAGTCTTCAAGTTTTCTTAACGATCAACACGGCCATTTCCTCACCAGCATTAGCAATGCGATTCTTGTCGGTGGCTCTTTTGCTGGTGGTGCTTCTTGCGTCGAATCTCGCTGTTGCAGATGATACTATCGGCACGGATGCGCTTTACACGTGCGACGCGATCAATGCGACAGTTGTTGTGAGCAAGTTCACCGTTGAGTATTCGAAACAGACTCAGAATATTACGTTCGACTTGGCGGGCACTTCAACGAAGGATCAGAATGTAACAGGTGAGGTATCCTTTACAGCTTGACTTTATATGAAATACTAATAGCGTTCATAGCTACTATACACGTGTCTGCATATGATAGGGACCTCTTCGATTACACCTTCAATCCATGCGAGTACGATTTTCCAGAGATATGTCCAGTACCAGCTGGTACCTTTAGCGCGAGCGGCACCGTTCCTATACCCTCGAAATATGCGTCCCAGATTCCATCTATCGCTTTCAGCCTTCCAGACTTAGAAGGCTTCGCACGGCTCATGTTAAACAGTTCCGATGGTGAAGAAGTTGCTTGCTTTCAGTCCTCGGTCACCAATGGTAAGACTACGCGACTTAACTCGGTGACGTATGCATCCGCTGCTATCGCGGCAGCTGCTCTCGGATTATCGGGCGCAACGATGCTGGCCAACGTGATGGCAGCTGGATCTGGTAGTACCTCGTCCGGTTCAACAGTTGGATTCGCTGATGTCATTAGCTGGACACAGAGCATGGCGATGAACGGAATGATGTCGATTTCGTATCCGACCGTTTACAAGTCATTTTCTCAGAACTTCGGATGGTCCAACTGTTTGGTATCATGGGCTGGAATGCAGCAGGCAATCGACAAGATGCGCTCTCGTACCGGCGGTAACATTGCGCTGAGTTCATGGGAGATCCTGCAATCGTCAACCATCTTGGACTATAAGACCGGCGCCCTTATTTTGACAAACACTACGGGAACTGAGGGCACGAATGAGTCAGTAGGCACCAAATTGCTGAAGCGATTTACCCTTGACGGGGTCGACCTTTCGGCCAGCAACAGCACAACGGCACAAGTGTCGACTGCCCACGTACTGACGACAGTGGAGGGCATTGCGCGATACATCGAACATCTTACAATTCCAAATGCCAACACCTTCATGACTGGCCTTATGTTCTTCGCGATAATCTTGGCTGCCGTGATCTGCGGAATTCTGCTCTTCCGAGTGATCCTCGAAGTCTGGACGCAGTTCCGTTCGTTATCCAAGCCGCTGGAGTCATTTCGTCAACGTTATTGGCTCTTCATGGGCTCGACTATCCTTCGTGTTATTCTAGTTCTTTACGGGACTTGGGTGCTCTACTGTCTCTATCAGTTCAAGCTTGGCGACTCCTGGGCATCTATAGTACTCGCGGCCATCACCCTGGGACTATTCACTGCCCTTATCGCCGGCTTTACTATCCGCATCTTCTTGCTCGCGCGTTCAGCCTCCCAACACGCGGACGGTCTCGAAGAGCTCTACGACCACAAACCCTGGATCCGCCGGTATGGTCTTTTCTACGGCCAATTCAAGACTCGCTACTGGTGGTTCTTCGTCGCAGTCATCTCGCTCTCCATTGGGCGCAGTGCCTTCATCGCCCTAGCTGACGGCCATGGCCTTGTCCAGGTCGTCGGTCAACTCTCCCTCGAATGCATCTTCCTCATCGTCCTCCTCTTCATCCGGCCATTCAATTCTCGAGCCGGAAACATCATCAATTGCGTAATCTCCATCGTGCGTGTCGTATCCCTGGCGTGCATCCTCGTGTTTGTCGAGGAGCTCGGCGTCACTGCGGAAACTACTACCATCGTCGGCATGGTTCTGATCATCGTGCAGGCTGTCCTCACGATCGTTCTTGCGCTGCTCATTCTTATTAGTGGGCTCATCACGCTATTCCAGAAGAACCCGCGGCGACATCGCAAACTCGTCCAGGACAGTGATACAGAGCTACAGCCGATGGGCGAAACAAAGCTAGCGTTGGAGCCGCTGCAGAGTGGGAAAGATACATCGAAGTGCGCGCTTGACGTGAAGGACACCGATTTTCTAACAAGTGGGATTGGAATGGCAGTGACGGAGTACGAGCCGCTTGTGCACGCTGAGGGAACCAGTCCAGTCAAGCCCCGCGTTCGCCCGTGGGACGACAAAAACATGGTGAGCCAGGAGCGGGTGCCGCTGGCTACTGGAATTGCGCGGTCGGATGACATTGCGGTACCGCTTGATGACATGTCGTGGGCGAGGGGTGGACTGGAGCGGGATAGCAATGGGAGGCCGATGTTTTGATAATTGTTTTTGTTTGGATTATTTTTGGAAATGATGGATCAGGTATTGCATACGGAAGACTGACGTTGTGATTTTAAAGCATTTTAATTCGGTTTGTTTTTCTCTTTGATTCAAAAGTACGATTTGAATACTGGATCTCTTCATCTATTACAGTTTTATAATTGCCGGGCGCCCCTTTAAAATTTAAGTGCTAGAAGTTTCAAGTACTCATCGACGAATCGATGATATTTGGACAGAATATAATTTCGACAAAGGGCATGATCTCATGCCGTAGTAAAAGGTAGAAGTCGAGAGAAACTATGCGAAGAGGTTGTTAAATTCAAGCGGAAAGAAGAAACATGAAAATCTGTATGAAAAAAGTTGAATATCCCATAATAGAAGTGAATTATACAAGAAATGAAGAGAAATAATGAAGAGAATCGATATGGCATAGCCATACATATGCGCACACATAATCATTAATAAAAGAAAGTGCGTACAATTCATAAATAATAGATATCAAGAAAAGAAAGTCATAAATAGTAATAACCACTCATAAATGTGTATCCTCATTAGTTAGTCATTTCATAACAAGTCCATGAGAGTAGCGAAGTTGCTAAACGACATCAAGACATCACTTAAGCGATAGCAAACATAGCTGCCGCGACGATGGCGCCAGCTGCAGCGATGCCAGCTTTGGGAGCGGAAGCAGCACCGGTGAAGACGGGAATGCTGGCAGTGGCAGTGGCAGTTGCTGTGAAAGTGCCGTTCCCTGTGCCGTTATGGTAAGAGGGTAGCGACGGCACAGCCGAGGAGACGATGACCGAGGAGAAGCTGGATATGGGAGTATAGATGGAAGTGGCGCTGGGAGAAACAGAGCTGGTGGCGATGTCCGAGGAGAAGCTGGATATGGGAGTATAGGTGGAAGAGGCGCTGGGAGAAACAGAGCCGGTGACGATGTCCGAGGAGAAGCTGGATATGGGAGTATAGGTGGAAGAGGCGCTGGGAGAAACAGTGCTGGTGGTGTAGACGGTGCTGGTGACCTGAGCAACAGCGGACTCAGTAACGACCGGAACGGTAGTAGTCAGCTCGAAGGACGAGGTATCACGTTCCTCCATGGCGATAGAAGACGAAGTAGCGGACGTTATCGTCGAGGTGATCGTCGAATAGGTAGTCGACGAATTGACCGAGGAAGTCTCGTCAGTGGAAGAAGGCGTTGAGGTGGTGGTGCACGATGTAGTTGACACTGTCACAGTGGCAACGATCGTGGTGTACGCAACACGAGTAGTGGTAAGAGTAGTGGTAAGCTCCTGTGAGGACGCCATAGTAACGAAAAGGGCCACGAGGGCGAAGAGAATGTGTGCAACAGAGAACTGCATTTTTATCTAGCGCAAAACAAAAGCCGTTTATAGATTTTGATAGGTGAATTGACTATGAGAACGGACTAGTTAGATTAGCACAGTCACCCATGAACAATTGACGCTTATTGCATTTATTGAAAAAGCCTACCGAGAATATAATTGAAACGAGTGTGTTTATAAACGAATGACGAGGTTGTTAAACGAACGACTGGAACAATAAAGAATGACTGAAATTAAAGCAAAGATTAAAGCAAGACGACTGATTGACTTAAATGAGCATGAGGTCTGGAGAAATATGAAGTGAAGGAGAGGAAAACAGACCAAAGCCAACCTTTGGCAGTTGCTGTCGGAGGTCTCCGCCCAACCGATACATTTCGTGATTTTTGAGCTCATGCAGGTTAAATTGAAAAAGATGCTACCCGGCGTGACTAGATCATTACAGTTCTAGAAAAGGTTAGATTTATTTCCAGTCATAGATGTAGTAGAATTTTGTCTAGTAAAATTGTATGCTAAGGGCTAGGGTACGTGCAGTTGTAGCGGAGTATTAGGTACCCCCACATTTTTCTTCATATTACATCGTCGTTTTTTCCTGATGGCCTTCATAACGGAACTACCATGATAAGGACCAAAATGACGTGACAGACGCTAGTAGTCATCTGATTGGCTGCCAACTGCGAAATTAGGACGATTTATGTCAAGAATTTTTTGTCTCGTCTGCAGTTGGAAAACCAGTGTCTGTACTCGGCCCGCGCTTCGTTGAAACTCTAATCCCTGTCGCATCGCTGGCGCCATTGCGTATCGAGTGCATCACTATCGCCGGTTATATGCCATAATGGTGTTAAAGTCGCGCATGCAATATCACTCTAACTGCAACATATTTGACTCGTTTATAACCACACAGTTCACGTAGGTTTGGTTTTAAGCAATTTAGCGGTCGAAACGTCACTTCGAAATTGCTGCACTTCACCATCTCATTTTTCACAATCCTCGTTCGGTCATTTTATCTGAGACGAGTGCATGTTTAGTTTACAGTGCTGGCTGAGGCTCTCATTTCCTTATTTGCCTTTAGGTGTTTGACTGTTTGGTACTGGCAGGACAGATTTTAAACAGGAGGACGAAGCAGTCCTTATTCGGCTCGGTGGCAAATACCTGTCAACTCTTCAAATTTGGGGGTTTCTTCGTTAGCTTTCTCTCTTCTGAGCTCTTATTTGTTAGACTATTAATAAAGGAGAATTAGTGGTTTGCTTGAGTCTCCCGTTTGTATTACCATCGCCTCCAAGAACAACGAAGCGACCCTCTATCTTACGCGTTCGAAATCTGAAAAAGGGCGTGTATCAGGAAACAAGCTTAGTTTTCCTGTACACGAATAACTACTATTATATTATTACTGTATCATAATAGTAGAAGGAAGTTTTGTATCTCTTAACTAGGCATTGCGAAATCATTTGGGTAGCAAGTTCACCTTACGTGGAACAAGATATTCAGCCGAGAATTTTAGATTATATCTCTTTGCATCATTGAACTATAATTTTTATATCTCTTTTGTATTATTTCCCTTGGTTATTCATTGGCAAGCATTGTGCCTCACGTCAATTTCGAAACTTTTGTGTCAACATTCTCACTTCTAAATGTCTTCCTTCATCTATTACAAATTTCGATCGCAGCGGGAACCATCAAGGATAACCTTCGATGGTACCGGCATATCGGTTTTTGACCTGAAGCGCGAGATTATCATGGTCAACAAGCTTGGCGACGGTACAGACTTCGATCTCTCAATATATAATGCAGACACGAATGATGGTGAGCACTATCCCGTTGCCCAAAGAGTCTAATGGGCATTATTTACAGTATACTAATGCTCATACCAGAATATGAAGACGACACCGAAATCTTACCGCGATCATCCTCCATTGTTGTCCGGCGAAAGCCACCCTCGAAACCAGGTCGCGGCACAGGAGCTCGATATGTTAGCGCTAAAGCTCCTCCTGCTCTTTCTTCAGTTCCAGCAGGAGGCCCCAGTGCCGGCGGCATGCGCAAGCCAGGTGGTCAGCAGGCAGATCAAGGCGGCTATCAAAAGCGGTATCAGGGACAAGGACAGGGCCAGGGACAGTCGGGTTATCAGAAGGGATACGGATCATCCTCCATTGCTGTGACGCAACGTCAGCAGCAACAGCAACAAAAGAGACGATCGAACTTAGATGATGGGAATTCTGAGGAAGATATGATCAATGCGATGTTCCAGGCTGAGACGGATAACTGGATGCAGACCCAAGAGAAGATGGCGACGTAAGTTACCGAATGTTCAGGGCTATTCAATGAATGATAAACTAACGTGGATGATTAGTGCGACTCCAGTGTACGGTAATCGTTCGAATCCCGGTCAAAGGCAGCGTCCGGCTGCACCTGATCATCCGCCTCCTGTCGGCTACGTATGCTATCGATGCGGTCAGAAGGGTAAGTGGTAGTAAACTGTTGTGCCTCGGAATCAACATGTATTCTAACTATATACTGCAGGCCACTGGATCCAGAACTGCCCGACGAACAATGATCCAAACTGGGAGCATCGCCGTGTGAAGCGCACCACGGGTATCCCACGCTCCTTCCTCAAGACTGTCAGCAAGGAGGAGCTGTCTTCCGCCGGCGATGGCAGTCCCGGGTCCGGCTCTGGAAATGGCATGGACAAGGTTATGATCAACGACGAAGGCGATTATGTTGTGGTGCAGCCTGATTCGGCGACGTGGCAGTCGTACCTGCTCAAACAGCGGAAGGACGGTGTGCTTCAGGAAGATGGCGGCGACGATTCGTACGACAATGAGGCGGAGGACGAAGGTGACCGCCGACATAAACGTGCGAGGAAGGCTATCGAGAGTGACAGGTAATCTTGCATGGGTACTAGCATAATGTATAATAGCGAATTAGGGTTAATCGTGTATTTTGTACAGCCATTTTTGGAGGAAGATTTTGGTGGGTGGAAAAATGCGGGATAGGGCTTGCACGATTAGAACAGTATTGGCATTAAATGTACATATATTTAATTTCTCATGTACTAATCGCTATTGTATTTTAAAAAATTTCTTGTGATTGCAATGCAGTAGATAAAAGTTAAATGCCCCAGTACAGTGGAGAGAATATCTAGTTCGTCGTGACTGCAGAAGATGCAATCCTCGCCGCTGCGTCGGGGTATCAGTTACAGACCAACGTTACCCGTCCAATCTGATGATTTCCCGAGTTCAAGCAACAACTGGCTGGGTCTCCCCCGTAATTTCAAGAATTTAGCACAGCAAAACTAAACAAAGTGCAAAAGGGCTTGCAGGTCGATAGGCGTTTATGTTTGAAGCTGAGAAGTTGTTGAGGAGCACAATAATATCTGTATGTTACGAGAATTATGACACGAAGGCAGCAAATGAATGAACGGCAGGCGCGGGAATTATGAATGATGATGCCTCTCTGATTTCGGGGTTCTGAAGGTGTTGTCTTTCCTGTCTTAACCTGACTGACATGCGAAGCAAGATTTCGTTCGTCCTAAGGCAATTTGAAGTTGCTCGGCCAAGTCAGAAAATTTCAAGTAGCCTCTCATTTCATGTACATCACGCTTTATTAGTTTTGACGCTCTATAGCGTGCCGTAAGCCAACGGTTTACACTTCTAGAGCCACATTCTAAGGAATCATGTAACCTCTTACTTAAATAAAATCACCAAAAAAAAAAAAAGGAAATCACCCTGTCTATTAGCCAAGAACCTAAAGTAGACGCAAATAATCTCTTACTTTCATAAAAAATAATCACCATGCGCCCAATAATTCACGAATCAACAGCTTCCACTTCAATACCCCAAAATAAAAGAACGTGTAATTCCCTTTCCCAATCTACCTCATAAAACGTGCTGCCTGGTCCGCAATCTGCGCACGTGTCGTCAAATCATCCCATGTAGAGCTTAATCGCGAAGTCCACTTTGCTCTCGTCTGGCTAAGCAAACCCTGTCTCTCCTCCGCGTCTTCGTCATCGTCGTCCGCATCATAGCTATCGAATGACGGACGGCGAACAATAGCAACGATCACAGCAACTAAAAATACGCCGATGAATCCAAACTGGGCCCAGAATGACCAAAGGCCGAACCAAGGATAGTTAACAACAACGCGATCGATGAATGTCGATACCACGGTCTGACGACACACCTGGTTAAAGTACGTAGTCATATTGTAGGTATACGGCGACGCGTCGATCAGAGTAGGATTAATATCCTCAAACGCACGCGTAAACAGGTAGGTACTCGCCTCCGCACAGGAGATAAGCTCTTCCTGGAATCCATCGCATTGTCCAACCAGACCGTATATTCCATCGATAGTGTGATTGCAGAATTGTTGGCTACCGTATCTCGAGTAATCAGGTGCAATGATGCTCGTGAATGAATAGTTGATTGCAAGAACCGACACCATGAGCATCGCCGTACCCAGTAGAAGAGCCTGTGGATCGGTTTTACCACGCTGAATTCTGAACAGGACAAACCATACAATTCGAATGCTGAAGTAGGAGAGACCAATGATCGTGGACACGAACAACCAGACGATGATGAATAGGGTGATTATATAGTCCGCCGGGAATCCCTACGTTGATTAGCTTGGTACGATTTAAAGACTAAAGAAACGTAATACACCAACCCTCGAAGCAAGTCTTAGAATCTCATTAATGGGATTCAGGATCTGGGTCTTGCTGAGTAGGAACCCACAGTGTCTTCCGCAGGTTGTGTGCATAATTTTGTCAATCCTAATTATTAAAGTCAGCAAGCAGACAAAATAGTGCATCAGCACCGAGACTGAGACAAGACGTACATAGTAATTAACATAGACGCTACAATTAGAAGCGCGACCACCATCAAAAGTATGCCAATGAGAATAACAGTTGGTCTGGCGACAAATTCAAATGTCTTCACTAGCCATCTTGGCCTCCACCAATTCGAGCTCATACTGTTGATGCGGACGCGTCGAATCAAAGTTCGTTCCTCTCGCTGCAACGTTTCATAGGCTCTCTTATCTCTGACGCTCCATTGAACACTTGTTCCTTCGTATCGCGCTTCAATCATCCGCTGCTTCTCGCGATTCAGCTCGAGAGCTACTCTGACGTTGTCGAGCTCAGTATCAGGTAACGAAGGTCGATACTTCATGCACAAAATCGGAAGGACAGCAAATCCTATAGCCGTGTAGATCACATAGACGATGATGCCGAGACAAAGGAGAACACCAATGACAAATGTTAACCCCCTCTCGCCTCCTAATGTGACGTCAGTAAAACTGTTAAAAATAAAATTTTTTGGGCCAAGAATGTGTGAATACGTACGGTTCTCCGTCAGGAGTTGCCTGAAGTAGACGAAATCATAATCTCCATCCCGAACACCACGACCATATGGCACGAAGAATCCAACGATCAACAATATTACCGCTATGGCAATGAAGATAATAGAATACTTCAAAGCTCCTCTTATGCGGCCGGCTGTGGTGGACTCATCGTCCCATTCTTCGAACCTGAGCCAAAAAGTTGTTAACAAATCGAAGCAACCTAATTGGTAAGGCTATTACATACCAAAAGTATGTGAAAGGTATTAAAATAAGTATGAGGAACGCGTCCAGCGAATAAAGTACTATACCCAGTATGTATAAGTATACTATTAATACATGGGCCGGACTAGATTCGAAAACCACTTACGATAATAAACTGCGACGACAAGACCAGTTAGCTAATTGGGATCATGGTAGCGCCAAAATTGCTAATACAATACTCACCAATTTTCACAGCAAGTTCCGATCGTGTTAGCTCCTGTATTGAGAAAACGTTAGCATCAGCTCCTTGCGGAACTAACCTTCATGACAACATACGTATTCTATGCCAGATGTCTGACTGACAATCGCAATATCAACCGGTAACAAACAAGCAGTTGCTAAAACGACTGAAATTGAAAATATAGAGACTACAGTGACGAATAGATCTCGCTCCTGCTTTTTCGTATATACTCGTGTCTGATATGATGTAAGGTGCTATCCGCGAACAAGAGCTAGATGTCGAACTCACAAAAATAATAGAAACAGCAGCTAGCAAGCCACACACTACCCCAAATGCAATCCAGACGAAGGCTGTCCGAACGGCAGACATTTCTAACTGTGTTCAAAGTGGTCGACACTATAAGTAGAAGACCGGGCTGATAATGACGTAGTTCCGCAGCCGGGAAATGATAGATGCTGCCAGATACTTGAAAAAAATTACACCGCTCCGTGGGGTACTATAGTTACTGAGATGTTATTCAGATTCTCTCATTCAATTCAGGTTCCTGAGACGATCGATTATACGGAAATAATGTCGATTGGAAGTGCGTAGCGAATGATGAATTAATGCGGCAAGTGTATACATTTGGCGCATATCGGCTCCCCTCAATGACGCTAGTACTGACACAGTTAGGGTCAAGTTGTACATTGCGCTAGTCAAATATAGGCGATTCCGTCTTATTAAGGCATATTACGCTAGCTATAGTTGGCAAGTCTACCAGCAGTCACTGCATTTATGCGGTCTCCTACTCTAGCGCATTTGGGTCGTAAAGATCATGTCGAAGCATTATTTGCGCCAGCAACTCTTCGAAGATAGTGCAGTTGGGAGGAGGTTGCTTGCAAAATTTCAGGGCGACCAATTTTCCTCCCAATTTGCGGCCAGGCAAAAAATCTGAAGCATTTTGATCTTCTTAGTCTTCTTGTCTTGCCCTTTACAACATACGTCTTGTTGTTCCATTTCCTTGACTTGATTCCTCTCGGATCGTATAGATCTGAACGAACCATAGATAGCTATGAGGATCCATAGTTGTCACTTCTGCTCCTCGCCCGTTTATGTAAGCTTGATTTTCATAAAGTTCTGAAAATCCATACAGCATCGATCTTAACAATTTTTATAGCCCGGCCATGGACTTATGTTTGTCAGAAATGATGCAAAGGAATTCAGATTCTGGTAAGTTTTTCTTTCTTGGAGTTTTACTAGTTATTTAGGTCTAATTGTTCTGCAACTTCTTAGTCGATCGAAATGTCACAAGAACTTTAAAATGAAGCGGAATCCACGGAAAGTACGCTGGACGAAGGCATTCAGAAAGGCGGCTGGCAAGGAAATGGTCGTCGACTCTACTCTCGCATTTGCTGCTAGACGAAACGTTCCTGTCAGATACAACAGAGAACTTGTGGCAACTACTCTCAAAGCTATGCAGCGTGTGGCGGAGATCCGTGCCAAAAGGGAGCGGGCATTTTACAAGAATCGTATGCGCGGTAATAAGGCCAAGCAGCGTGCCGAGGATAAGAAGCTTGTGGAGGAAAACGAGGAATTACTGCGACAGGGAGGATTGGTCAGCCGCGAGAAGAGGACAGTTGTCGAGGTGGATGAAGACTCCATGGAGATCGAAGCAATTCGGGAGCAGAGAGAGGAGGTCATGGTCACTGTTCCAGCGAGAAACAGAAAGCAGAAGCAGTAGGCTTGTGTCCTTTCTTCGAACTGTTTATGCGTGCCAATGTCTAGATTTGGACGCTATAGATTCGGGTGATTGTGTACGAATATTAGTTAAACTTAAGAGATATGCATTTGGCGTTCTTTAGTCTTCGTTATATTTTGTTCTTATGGGTAAAAGTTTGTTTAATAGTTTGATATGCAAATATAAGACAAATTATCACATATAAGCATATACACAAAAATTTACAGCTCATTGAATGCAAACGTATAATATACATAGCCGCTCAAAAAAATTTACATATAGCTCAATGAGTGCTCCAATTCTATCAAATGATTCCAAATTTCCATCTCTGATCCTTTCCCCGCCCTTTCTGAGATGTCAAACTGGCGATCCAAAGGCAATGACGCGAATCTAAATACTATATTTCCGTCTAGAACCGCGCGAGTCGCTGATCCGTTGACATCTGTACTAGTAGAGAATGTTCTAGAGTAACAAGATTAGTTACCGTTACCCATTCACAGTCAGTTCTCTTACCTGTACACGCGTGGATTCAGACCAGCAACATGCTCCACTTTGTCGGATATCTGCTGCTGAATCACGAAGAGTCTTCGATACTTTGTTTCTGAGACTGGAACAATTGCCACAAGATTTCCTGATAATGTAACACCAACACACATATACTGATCATCCGCCAGTTCCTCCCGTTTACTCGTAGATGCATTAGAATCTGAGTCTGGCAGTAGCGATGGGTCATCTGGCGAAGGTGCGAAGTGTGCCTTTGGCAACATAACCAGAGATTCAATGCAGTGGCCAGCAAAAAACTCTGATTTGCGGATCAATCGCTGACCGGACAATGAGCGAGGGTCTGCCATAGTCAGAAAATGTTTGGGACATTGCAGCTGGACAACACTTACCCTCAGGATCATATTGCAAAACATGTAGCTTTTTCTTGGAGTCCGCAACAATAAAATGCACATGCGGTCCATTTATCGCGAAATCAGCCGCCACCACCTCAATCTTCTTTAGATCTTTCCCAAACAGCTGCATCTTATATGGCTCCTCCGTGAAGCCAACAAACCAGACACTTTTCATAACGTCGCCCATTAGGATCACATTTCGAATGCTCTTGGCCTCAGTCACGTACATGTTCATGTCCATGAATGCGACTGGCAAAAATGAATTATCCTCTCGCAAAGCTCTAACCATCACTTTCTGCCCTTGAGCAGCAAGCAAATAGCCGTCAACATCACACAGAGTGCTCACCACTCCTCGGACATCTTCTTTGACAATCAGCTTCAGTTTATGATTGTGCTCTGCCTTTCCTGGTTCTGGGACGACCTCGATGATTTCAAATATGTAAACGAAACCCTTCGCTGGCAAGTCCTCACCGTGAAAAATACCTGTTCCGACCGCCAAGAACTGTCTCCTAGCCTTGGAATGTTCAGATACCTGTAGACTGACTGTTTTCACGACCAAGGCTACTTCGTTCAAGACAAAGTCATAACTAGACCATGATTAGAAATTCCTTGAATATATAAAGACCTGTTCTACAAACCTATCAACCACGATCCATGATTTTGGAGACATGAGCTTCAAAGAGCCCTGTTCCGACAACGCCGCAAATTGTGTTTCTGAAAGCGATTAGAAGTGTAACTATTGTATTTGTACAATAACAATACCTTGATGTTCGTCCTCCTGCTCTTCGTCATTTTCGTTGGGGTCAAATGGAAAATTCGAGGACGTCGATAAAATATACATGGACTTCTCGGGAAAGAATGCCACCGCATGTACATCTTCCTCGAGAGTGATCTTTTTGGTAGCCCACGAAGTATCGTACGAGAAATCTTCTGGAATCTTACAAATACGGATAGATCCCTACATTGAAGATTGATATTAGTAACATTAGAAACAACTAGTGGATATTCACTTTGGTCATACATTAGCCGAGACGTATATGAATCCTTTCTCAGCAGATGTCGAGTGGAACGAGCTCATACGACGAGTAGGACCGCCAGCGAATGGAACTAGCTTTGGAGAAGACTTCGAAGTCTTTATTATCCAATATGATTGGCTAGCCGATATATTGTCACTAACATCGCTCTTCCGGTCCACGTCCGACACAAATACAGAAGCAAGGCCGCTGACATCTGACAACGCAACCATGCGCTGAGATCGATTTTGTATCCTTTGGCTTTCAATTGTATCTGATATATCATCTGTCAGTGATTCAGGCTGCGATGTAGAAGTCGGTGTAGACTTCTTCTTGGGGTAGAATGCACTCCTGGTGATCGTCGGATTATGTATTTTCTTGAACTTGAGAAAAGGATCTCCTGAGCTCAGATATGGCTGATAAATTATAATGTCATTGGCCTCTGTCCGGAGTAAGAGGTAGTCTTGCCGCGAAATGGAGTCGCCCAATGTGGTATAAAGACATTCGACTATGTTGTAGTGCCGTTCTTCGTTACGAACGTGGGGAATAAGTCCAGCACTGGATTTCCGCCTTCCGTTAGGTCTCTGGAAGACATTAACAGGGTTGACCTGAACGATTTGTGGCAAATTATCTATGCGTGTAACACTGAACACCCGCTTGGAATCAGACAGACGATAAATCTAGGAGCGAGAGTTAGCTAGACTCAGCGATAATGCTCCATTGAACACATACCTGAAACTCTCCTGTCCTGGATACCATAAGAGAGACAGGCTCAACGTCACTAGAGGGTGCGATTCCATTGATTTGATGCTCTGTATTTGAACTGTTTTGATCTCTCTTCCTCTTTCTACTCTTCCATTCATCCTCATGATAAGTATCCGAAGCAATGTAAGCATTTGGTAGTGCAGCCAAGCATCCAGCCGTAAACAACTAAATTTCACTTATCAGGACGACGTCAGTAGCCAAAGTGTGATAGAAACCTACCTGGCCTTCGTCAAAAATGGAGGACCCCACAAGTTCTAAACTTTCTTCGTCGCCTAAATATAGCATGGCGCGACCAGTCTCCAGAATAATCAATAAGGAATTATCGGAGAAGCTCGCGGATACAATTTCCGGTTCATTTATGGTATCGTCATGCTCGTCAATCGGAATCATCTGGGTAAGTTGCAGATCTGAATCATATACCCTTATTTCCGAGGGACATATCTGGACAATTCTAGTGCCATCGAGGATCGACCCGACCGCAACTGTAGGAGCCCTAGAATCAAACTCAGTCTGACGTACTTCGTCGAATTGCTGGCCGATTTCGAAAATAAAACTTTCGTCGTCCTTGGACATAATCAAATAGCGATCAAATTGGTCCATTGTAGAATCTATTGTCGTTTTAGTGTTCCGGCTTTTAGTCTTCACCGTCCATAACGCTCTACACTCAGGAAACGTAAACTTCCCAATAACCGTGGGATTCGTAGATCTTCTGAAAATGCTTAAACCACCGTTCTGATGCTTCCCGCCGCGTGCTCCGACTATTTCCAATTTGGAAGAAGGATCAGTCTTAGAACCTGAGGCGAATTCTGTAGAATCCACAGTTCCAACAGTGATGTTGAGCAACGGACCATAGTTGACCAGCCTATCGTGCACAGAGAATACAAATTGCTTATATGCCTCTTCGTTGTTATCATCACTACCATATAGCTGATTCGAGTTTGCCGCCAACGTCGTGGAACCGTTAGTCCCAACAGTCCCAGACGTTCCGTAAAGATCCTCGTCGTCATCATCATATTCCTTTGACTTGATGGTTTTAGCACCATTCTCCTCAGTACTGTTGGCGGTCGTCAACCTCTCCCCCAGCTTCCTCCAAGATATCAAAACACTGTCTGCCTCTTCGCTACCAACGAAAATCTTTCTCTTCTGAGGATATGCTTCAATGCAAGAGGCTGAAGACCCTATGAGCCTTTCTGAAAGTTCAACAAGATGGATCTCGATACTTTCTACTGATCGCCCGTCCATAATGAACTCGACAATATGAATGTCACCTGATCCGAGCACCAGAAGAACGAACCTATCTTGAAGATGAATTACACGTGACCCTTCCAGCCTAATCTCCAGAAATGAACGATCAATAAATTCGAACGACGAGCTGTCAAATGCTGCATTATTCACCGCGACACCGATAGCACGCCCGGCAGGATCTACATGAAGTACTTCATTCGCACCAAGTAGCAATGTTCCGCCTATGGGTGATGGCAATGCCATTAATCTGTTTAGATCATAAGGTAGCGAAGAGACATTGATGATAGCTGTCGATGCTCGCTGGTGGAGATCAAGAGCAACTACCATGAGTGATGTCGTGTCTTTCATCTGCTTCAATATGCCCGCCCAAGTCCTTTTTGATTGATACAGAATAGCAAGAGTAGGTTCTCTGTACTCATATAAGAAAGATGCGTCTATAACGTTGGAAATGTCATCGTCCAACTTCACGGCTGGTACAACGAATGATGGATAAAACAACCTCATTCTTGTCGATAGCGCTCCTAAGCCGTTGTCACCATTAGTCAAACCATCGGATGCAGCTGTACTGTTGTTGAATATCTCGTCGTCTTCGTCCCGTCGGAAGGGCAAGAATGCAAACATATCCTTTCCAAACTTCAAACATGAGCATGAGCATTCAGGATCAGTTCTAAGAAAAGAGCTCCCTTCAACCTGATCAATATTGATAACTGGAGCTATAGCATCCTTCTCATAATAATGTAACGACACAGTGGATAAGCTATTCGTGTCTTCATCCCAGGAGAGTAGCGATAACTTTGCTGATTCAAACGCAACCAACAGGAAATCCCTCGATGGATCAATGGCTGTTCTGACCTTGTTTATACCAGTAACTGACCCATTTAATTCAGACTCAAACACCAGATCTAACTTGGACTGGTGACTGGTGATCGATTGCTCGATACCTATATCAGCGATAAAATTTTCGTCATTGCCATCTTGTTGCTTGGCTAGTACATCCTCTTCGTCGACATTCTCTATGGCTAGCGATTCATACGACACAAATCTATAGATCTGAAGTAGTGAACGAGCCTTGACAATTATTAAATTTGAGCTCTCAGGAGATATGAAGGCTGCTGAGACGGCATGGGTGACCGTGGTCGGTGGTGTAAGATCACGATAGACTTGCATTTGGAAGCCTCACCGCGGATAGAGAGAGATTCGATAGTCTACTCTAAGTGTCAGATGTAAACCATTTGCCGTCTTATCACGAAATCGTTCAATTTAAGAGATTTAGATTCGTACAGCTTCAACTTCAATCGCATCCGACTCATCAAACTGGAAACTGCAATATGTAACAAGATGTTCGATCCTGACTAGTTGCACGATCCAGAAGAGTACTGTAAACTGCTGTATTATCGGTAGCTCAGCTCCTCCGATGCATGGATAACTAATGTTTATAGTCGATATCAATTTCTGCGCTCAAAGCCGCTCGGAGTAACCTCGAAATTCGGCAGCGGTGGTTGAAGCGCGAAATCCTGACCCAGGCAGCCCACGCCTTGAATCTGACATCGGGTTCAGGAAAACTCGCACGGGTCCGACAGAGCACTCACATCAATGCGACCCGACGGTCGTATTTGCGGGTCTCCTGAGGGGCATCGCGCACTACACTGGGTAGCACCTGTCGCACAGGCAGCAGATGGCACCACTACATAGTACCTCCCCTATATTACTCGCAGCATACACATTGGTCAATTACTCTGAATCTCACAGTTATCGCATTAATCGTATTTAAATTAATATAAGCTGTTCAGAAATGGTATGGTTTATTCCAGGATTAGTCATCCTCAATTGGTAGTTCGATTAACATTTGTTGTAGGCTTCGGATCCATTTGACGCGGCACTCGATCTCTTACGACGACTTAACCCCAAAGATATCGCGCAGAATCTGAACTCTCTATGCAGCATTGTTCCTGAGCTAACTGAGGATCTTCTTTCCTCGGTTGATCAGCCTCTACAAGTCAAGCGCTGCAATCAGACCGGCAAGGATTACCTCACCTGCGACTACAACCGAGACGGTGACAGCTTCCGAAGCCCATGGAGTAACGAATATGATCCACCACTTGCTAACGGTGTTGTTCCGAGCGATGCAATTCGAAAACTTGAAGTAATTGCGAATGACGCTTTCGATATTTACCGTGACCTGTAAGTGACCTCGTGTTTACATTGATTGGTTCAATTTCTAATCACATTCGACATTATAGGTATTATGAGGGCGGGCTTTCGAGCGTGTATATGTGGGAATTGGATGACGGATTTGCCGGAGTAGTACTACTAAAGAAAGGTACGTTCCCTGCTCAATGCATCATATGGACTTCGCTGACTGAGCCTAATCGCAGTTTCTGAGAAGTCAGTAAGGGGCCAGGGCGATTGGGATTCTATCCACGTGTTCGAGGCCCAGGATAGAGGGCGAAATGCACATTATAAGCTCACCAGCACGATTATTTTGAATGTTGTCACAAGCAACAGCTCCCTGGGCAGGTTCGATTTGGGAGGAAACCTAACCCGCCAGGTCCGTATTCAATGCCAACACTTGATAAATTTCCGAGTGCATTCTGACTCCCTTAACAATAGATCGAGCAGGATTTATCTGTGGACGACGAGACAAGCCACGTCGCGAACATTGGAAAGATGGTGGAGGATATCGAATCGAAGATGCGGAATCAGTTGCAGGAAGTTTATTTCGGCAAGACGAAGGATATCGTCAGCGATCTGCGAAGTAAACTCTCTTTCACGTGGCTATTTGTCTATTATCTGACGCCTTTGTTTAGGTTTGAGTACGCTCTCGTCGGCGAGAGAAGGACAGAAGCTGCAGTCTGAAGTTGTCCACAATCTTGAGGGGCGACCATAGGGGAGCCAACTCAAATTTGCATCTTAGGGAAGAGAGGATTATAATCTTTTACCGTAAGTTGTCTTCATTTTATAACTTGCGCGTATTTGGTTTGTCCGATCTTGATAGTTTTGATCTCAGTGACGTGTGCCTGCAAATGGGCGTGCGTGTACACTTCGCATGACTCCGCAATTATGACTTAAATAGATAACCTTGTACTATTTTCTTAACCGTACACTCTTCTAAACTTGGAATATCAATATTGAATGCCACAGGGGTTGGGTGTGTGGATCACTCTGACCGGGAAACTGCTGACTCGAGGGTCCATCTGTACCCTAACCCATCTCCCAAGGACAACACGTTTGACGCAATATTCCTTGCAGCGTCCCTTCCCTTGAAATTCTACTACCATTGCATTATCCCCGTTCGCATCTACTTCAGAGTTGCTTCAATTGGTAGACTGAGATACGATAATTGGAACTGGATACAAACGACGTCCCATTTAGGTCTACAGCTGGATGCTCCTTTGATAACACCTTGCAGCATACGACTTGGAATTCAGTTGAGCATCTGTACGTCATATTGCGCTAAATTTTACAGTTATCACTTATTTCCGACGAATTCAACCGATTGAAGTTTATGCGTGCGACATATAAGGCAATTTCATAAAATCCTGTAGGAACAAGATGGCGGACAAAAAAGGATTGGATGTTAGGGAAATCAAGGTCTTGATGGGTGGGCTAGAGAAGGCGGATACATCGCAGACTATAATCGAAATATTGAACCAGTTAAAGAGGGGAGTTGCTCCGACGGAAAAGCTGCTAAGGGTACGTAGTCCTTGCGATATCTGCGCAATGTATGGGGCCGTCTAACTTTCTAATTTTCTATACAGGAAACGAAATTGGGAATTGCAGTCAACAAGTTACGTTCACATCCCGACAAGAAGATCTCAGAGTTAGTAAAGGCTATGATAAAAGGCTGGAAGGATAATATCACTGCTCAAAAGAACGCGCATGCACCCGGTGCGGCGGCATCATCATCGTCCAAGAAACCTTCCCAGAGCACTTCGGCGCTTCCTTCGATGCCTTCATTGCCAGTAGACAATGGAGTCCCTAAGCAAAAAGTGCAGAGACCGGCTAATGGAGCGCCGCGAGATACGAAGACTGATGGAGTCAATACCGATATCTACGACGATAGAGTGCGGAACAGTTGCGTGATGGTTACATATAATGCGCTTGCGAGCGACTCCGACGCCCGTGAGTGGTTTCTACCTGTACAAGAGAACGAGTTTTGGTTCCTAACGTTGTCCCAGATGCCGATAATATATTAGCATGCTCAAAGGAAATCGAGCGTGTTGTTTTCGAGAACGAGAGGGGTTCTACCCCGACGTATCGGACAAAGATGAGGTCTCTATACATAAACTTGAAAGACTCGAAGAATCCGAACCTCAGATATAGGGTAGTTGCAGGCGAAGTTAGCGCAGAGCGGTTATATAGGATGAGTCCTCAAGAAATGGCGTCGGAGGAGCTCAAGAACGAAATAAAACGGCTAGAAGAGAAAAACTTGTTCAACGCTCAGGGCGCTAAGGAGCAGAGAGCAGTCACGGATAGATTTACTTGCGGAAAATGCAAACAGAAGAAGGTTTCGTACTATCAGATGCAGACGAGATCGGCGGATGAGGTAGGATACCTTATCCTGGCTTATACTTACTCTGATGTGACATGGCTTGCTAACGTTGTGTAGCCTCTTACCACGTTCTGCACCTGCGAGAACTGCGGAAACAGATGGAAATTCTCCTAGTCGCGAACGATCTTGATCTATGGTACATTATGCTACTTCCATTTGAGGAATATATTCCTCCTTGTATAATTATTGTGATTGATGTATAAACTGGTGTTCAATTTCGTTGAATTGTTTTGGTGGCGGTATCATAAATATTAGCTGTACTCTTCTAGCTAGTCTTCCGGTCATCTCTGTATATAAGATTTGAAACGTAGCTCATCTACAATCCATCAAACCATTTTACTCTTATATGATATCAAACTTTACAAGTATTGTACAAAAAGTAAACTATATGACTCTAGAAGCCATGCAAATGCAATAAAACGATCAATGAAACCGCTAACCGATTTAGCAAAACTATGTACACATGAACGCGGCATTCTGGTAAAACGACACCATCGGGTTGTCTCCCTCCTTGGTAGTCGTGGCCTCCAGGTCCGCCCACTGCTCAAGGAAGGAACTGTGGGTTGCTACCGTTGCCACCTTTCCGCAAACCTTGGCATATAGGGCCGCAGCAAGTTCGAAGTCTGTGGGGAATAAGATGTCAAAATATCCTTGTAGGACCTAGAATTTAGAATGTTTAAGTTAACTGTATCTGACGAATTCACAGATTCTGAAAACTCACCATATATGTCTCCACAGTGATCATCCGTTTCTCCAGCATAATCTGAACCACAGGCGAATTGTATCCCTTTATAGAATTAGGCAGATGAGTGAAATCTGATGCCAAAAGTCGATGCTCGGGGAATCGCTTGTTCAAAATCTCCAAAAACTGCAGATATCTCGTAGGTATAAATTCCGGTAGAGTAAGTTCATGTTCCAGTGGGTTCAACATTGTTTTCAGCCTTCGTCGGAACGGCGATACGCTAAGAGGATGACCCTTAACCTTCGTCAAGTCGAGATCCGGAAGCGCTTCTTCTCGCAGCTCCAAAAACTTCTTGGCCCAGTAATCCAGTTCTGGTGAATAATGCTCCTGGAAATCACCTTTGTCGTCAATAACAACGTATCCCTGATATGGCTTATTCGTCGTGTGATTGTATCGGATCGAATCATGCGCAAAATTATCAAAGACTTCCAGCGCTATGAAGAAACATGGTTCCGGTACATCAACATTCCAGTCAAAGATAGACTTGTTGATAACTCTAACTTTGTCTGCATAGCCCTGACTCTCAAGCTTATCCCTCAGCGGCGCCGTCTGTTTTTCCGCCAAAGCGCCACTGATCTCAATGATGTTGTATCTTGTACGCTCGTAGACATCTGGGTGAGTTTCGCGGATGTAGTCAAGGATGTTCAACATTAGCGTACCGTTACCGCCCCCAACTTCGTAGATAACAAGATCATAGTATGGATATAAGGAAAGTAAATAATTTAGAAGTAGATATCTGGCGATGGCTTGTCCATAAAACGGCTAATTCAAATCGGGAAGTTAGTCATTAGTAGAAGATTCGAACCAACGAACAGTCATGTCAGTACCTGAAAGAGTTCTGTCGGCGTATGCCAGAGCTGTGGCAAAGCGTCATGCTCACCAGGTTTCCGTCCTAGAACTGAATCGTATTTCTTGTAGGAAGACGACCATTTATCGACGAACTCATCGACGTTCTCGATATTTGAGTACTCAAACGGTTTTTCTGGTGAATAGATCATTGCCTGTCGCGAGAAATATCCGTAGTATGGATTATATAGCGAGTCTGCATGCAAACGATTAGAAAAATAATTCAAGGAAGAGTCATGGACCCGGGATAGCTTGCCATCAATGAAATCTCGTGTAAGCATACTCATGCGCCTAGGTCTCACTGGAGCTTTCTTCGATGTGAGCTGCGCTAACCGCCCTGACGTAATCGTCGGATACTTCTTAAATATCTCATAGTTGTCCTCTTCTGCCAAGTATAGGTATGTATAGGGCCTAACGCTGTAATCGTAGCTGGGGTGCTTCTTCTTTCCCTGAACCAGTTCAAACTTATCCTCTACTTTCTCTCTTGAAGGAATACTTAATGATGCCCCACGACCGCCCTTTAATTTTGATGTCGCCCGGAGCGCCGACGAAGATGACCTTGAAGGTACTAAGAGTTTCGATTTATGCTGCTCTGGCTTGGAATTCTCCGCCTTTTCTGTGGTTGTACCTACTTCTGGTGACCGTGGTTTCGAAGTCGTGTTCCAGTCAATTGCCGAGGCGGAAAACTCTCGCCCACTGGCCCCTACTAATCTGTCTAGCCCTCCATTCCTAGTGCTTCTACAACGACACACCAGAATCGAATTGCGTGTTAATTGGTACTTCCGTCGAGAGATACTATACTGATGTATCCGTGGAGTTGTGAGAGTGCGAAGCTCTGTGGTTCCGCCTGCCGGTATTCGTAGTGGCATCGCTATTCCGTCCATATTAGTGAACTCCTTCCATTCACGCATATACTCAATTACTCACGAATATGTGATGACCTTCAACGACTATCTGGCACTAAATATTGTGTTTATTTTGCAGTGATTCCTGAACCGCATCGCCAGGAGCAATGTCCAAGATATTGGATTGGGTGTTCACGCCGAAGGTGCCCAGATCTCATGTGAGCATGGAAACTTTAACTGACAATTAAGCTCGCATCGCATCGTGAAATTTAATCACTAGCAAAAGTACACTTTGTCTTCAATTGGGCAGCAGTATTGGCACGACGGCAAAATGATACAGATGCGAGTATGATTAGGAAGTTTAGTTTATTCTCTCCCGGCCCATTCTTATGGTTCTCATTGGGCGTATTACTCACGGCATCGTCTGGGTACTTGTGGTCTTCACACATCGAATCCAAGTCAAAGAAGGGACGAAATGGCGTCATAACGAGAGAGCAAATCACGATGACTGACAGATCTGGGAACAGATCTGCGCGGGATTCCATACGCAGCAGAGATATACGTGTCGGCATTGAAGGTCTTATTGGGAACACGCCGCTGATAAAAATAAAGTCGTTGAGTGAAGCTACCGGATGCGAAATACTAGCGAAGGTGGAGATGATGAACCCTGGCGGCAGCGCCAAAGATAGAATAGCTTTGGCTATCGTTGAGCAAGTATGCACTTATGTGACAAGTGTTTTCTGAGCTTAGGCTGACGATTTCCAAGGCTGAATCCGAGGGCCTACTTCTTCCCAATTCCGGCGACAAGGTCTATGAAGGCACAAGCGGCTCCACCGGCATCTCTCTCGCCATGATCTGCCGAGCGAAAGGCTACCGTGCGCACATTTGTCTTCCCGATGACACCAGTACCGAAAAGGTTGATCTACTTGAGAAGCTGGGCGCGGAGGTAGAAAAAGTCCCACCAGCGAGCATAGTTGACAAGCGGCAGTACGTCAATATGGCAAGAGCGCGTGCGGATGAGCAGAATATGAGTGCTGACGTAGAGGGACGCGGTTTATTTGCAGATCAGTTCGAGAATGAGGCAAATTGGAAGGCGCATTACGATCACACGGGGCCGGAGATATATTCCCAGACTGGTGGGCAATTGGACGCCTTTGTTACTGGGGCAGGTAAGTGCGAGGGAGTTTTTTTTTGCTGGTTTCAAGTATCCTTCTGATAGGCGACTAGGAACTGGTGGCACAATATCAGGAGTGTCAAGGTACCTGAAACCCTTACTGCCCGACCTGAAGGTTGTAGTGGCTGATCCACCGGGAAGTGGCCTATTCAATAAGGTGAAGTACGGAGTAATGTTCGACATCAAGGAGAGGGAAGGAACTCGGAGGCGGAACCAAGTAGATACCCTAATCGAGGGTATCGGTATCAACAGAGTAACCAGAAATTTTGAAATCGGTCGTCCGCTTGTCGACGATGCAATCAGAGTTACGGACGATGAATCTTTGGCTATGGCAAAATACTTGGTGGAAAATGACGGTATGCTATATTTCGCATTTTATCACGACTGTCACTCATGTCATTCGAATAGGTCTATTCGTTGGAAGTTCCACAGCGGTAAATTGTGTAGCCGCGTCACGATACGCCTTAAAAATGGGTCCGGGGCACACTATTGTGACCGTCATATGCGACTCTGGCACACGCCATCTGTCCAAATTCTGGAAAGCAGTCGGCCCTGTCGGTGGTGAGCTCTCTAGTATTAGTCTTAACAACATTTTGAATGGCAACCCATCGAGTTCCAGCTAGGCTATAGCTTGAACCTGTATATGTATCCGTATGTATAATACATTATATGCTACAATATATTCCCAACGAACCCTATTATACACCATACCGAATTACATGCAAGAAAAACAAAAACTTCGTCCACAATTATACCCCTCCGCTCCACACGAGGATTTCGATCTTACTTCCTCCTCCTCAACATCTTTTGTTCCAAGCTTCTCCTGACTATCCCTCTCTACAACTACCTCTAACGTTCTTGGGGTTTTGATTTTGGCTAGGCCAGATTCCGGGAAAAGACTATCGGAAGATATATCGACCGTGACGTCTACATCGCTTTCGACCTTTTCTTCAGTCGAGTCTTCGTCCATGAGCTCTAGTAGTCCACTAATCAGCCTCCGAGACGCCTTATGGGCTCTGACCTTCCGTTTTTGACGAGCTCTTGACGAGTTTGACTTCCTTTTTTCACTCGTATCCGAATACATGAAAGGGCTGTCCGGCGTGAACATGCACTCCGACTCAGCGTTGTGGGCTCTAGGCGGTGAGCCCTCCGGATGGTGATCATTCCACATTCTCTCGTAGTATGGGTTGGCATCCGCAGGGATGTCCCAGATACTCGTCTTGGTCTCTGCTGTCGATTCGGCTTTGTCCTTTCCCTCCGCTTTCGCTTGAGACCCGTCGGGCTCGGACTCTGTAAAGTCCGACGTCGAAGGCACTACGTAAGTGGATAGATATTGCGGAGCTCGTATAGCTGGCTGCAGCGATGGTGATGACGGCTCTAATGATGATTCTGAAGCCTCTGGAGATTGAGAGCGTTCAAGTAATTGAAAGTAGCGCTTCCGATGGGATGAGTGAACAACATTACTGCTAAGTATTTCATCAGTTTCATCGGCATTGTGGCCCTCGACTGCATCCTCCAGATCCCCCCACGACTCCTGCTTCCTCTCGCTTTGAACCACAGCACTCTCGTCATCTGAATCATCCTCACTGCCATCGTCGCCTTGCAGCTGTCGGTACCTTCGTGTCGGGATCCAGATATTCCCAGACTCTGCAGTCCCCAGTCCTGATAAATGCCCTCTATCTTCGATGATCTCTCCCGTAAGAATATCGACCACGTCTGTCTCATTGCTCACATCGCGTCCGTACTTCGCAAAGATATCCTCCCAAGCCGACTTCAGCCTAAACGACGCCTTCTTCCTTTCGTGCTCTAGATCGAAATCATCTCTGTCGGCTCTGCTATGTCGCCTGAATGAGAAACCAGAAAACGCGCCGTGTCGCGAAGGTGGGGGGGTGGCCCATCTTGGTGAGCCAGAAAGGAATCTGGGCTCCTCGTCGTACTCATCCAGCTCCTCGTCTGTAGGCGATAAGCGGCGCTTTTTGGCATCCGGCGGTGACATCTACGCTGACTCCATTCAAGACTGCCAGGTGCTCTCGTAGTGGTTACGGGTCGTGATGACTGATTTCGATGACAATAACGCGGTCTATTGTTTCACGCGTCTATCGAGGAAGTGGGCAGTCTCCGGGTCAGAACCTTGGTTCACCCACACTATTAATGGCTCAAAAATTATATTGAGTTAACTACTACCTTGGTTTGTTTTTTATTGCGGGTCAGAAATTGAAGAATCTCACATTCTACCCTAACCCGGTATGTAAAGATAATGTACTTCCAGTAGGCGTACACCCCCCTTTAGAACACGAAATATTGATATTCCGATTTGTTTCAACTAATCGTCTGATGTATTTCATTACTGAAGTCCAGGCGCACTCGTTTCATCTCGTCTGATAGGTACCGGCACGTTTTTTTAGCATGAAGCCTGCATAATTCTCCAATACTAATCGCGAATTATGAGATTTCTTGTTTCGGCGACGGTATCATCATTCGTTGAAACATACAGAAATGCAAATGAAAGATTTATTCCCAAACATAGTATAACAAATACTACTATGCAGTGCATGCACGTCCTGGTTTTCGTCCTCCGATGGTCAAATTTTCCTCGCTCTAGATCCCAAAACGTTGGTAGCGCACAAGTATGACTAAAAGCAATAATGCTTCCCAAAGACCATCCCCGACCACTTAAGACACTCATACTTCGCCTCCCGCAGAGCAAAAGTTTCCCGTCTGCGGCGCTGACGCTCCCGTGCCTTGTGCATCCGGCAGTTGGCGCACTTCGCGCGACGGAAGAAAGGGTAGATACGCAATGGCGTGAACATATTGAGCTTGTCGCTGAAAATGCCGGTGGGGATGCTGACATACATCTCTCCATAGCGGTGGTCATCCTTGGTGTCGCAATGGCATTGGCCTCGTTCATTAGCGTCATAGGCGAGATTGTCTCGGCACTCAAGGGAGATGGCATAGTCGTCCACGAACGGATTCTCTAGTTTCACTACGCACTAGTTAGCATCTTTCGTTATTAGGTAGGAGCTACAAGTAAAACACACTCTCTCTAACGGTAACAGTAATTCCTGCGTTCTTTTTCCTTCTCTTTTTCTTTTTCTTAGTTTTATCCTTATCGTTGGTCCTATCGTTATTCTTATTCTTGTTCTTATTCTTATTCTGATCCTGGCTCTGGTCCTGGCTCCAGTCCCTATCCTTGTCCGGCTTGAAGTCGATCACCTCCCACTTGTTAAAAACTGCCGCGTCGGTGTTATCCTCCCCCGGAGCTGGCTTCGCCGCATCGGCAAATGACGTTGGCGAGGTCACCACCACCACCGCCGTGGCCGTTCCTGCTGCTGCTGGAGCGTCCTCAACTGCATACGAAGACGAACCTGCAGGATTCGCTTTAGCAAACGGCAGCACCGTCCACGGGACATCGTCAGCGTATCCCGCACCGCCATCTGATACGAACACAAACGACTTCATCGGCGTCACGTCGTCTAGCTCCAAGAAAGGGTCGCTGTGGTGGCGCTTCTTGCGCGACAGTCTGAAGCAGCGCGCAGTGGGAATCGAGAGGAATGTTCGCATTTCCCGCACAGGAACCAGAAGGGAGAATGCGACGGTAATGACGCGGGAAGACGATGGGGGAAATAACACCGTCCAACGAGCAGAGGGGCAGAGGAGAAGTGGCCTGCCGACTAAACGAGGACAAGTAGCAGGAAAAAAGGTGACAAGGAGTAGGTAGGGTGGGCTTGTATTATACGCAGAACAGAATAACAGTAGGACGTCAAGCATGCCCGGTTCCGGTCCCGTGGAAACTTGCTCTGGAGGGCCCTGCGCACGGGTTCGGAACACTGTAAGCACCTCATCGTGCGAATTTGATGTAGTCCAGTGCCATTAGTGATCCGAGAAATGTGAGGTCGTGTGACTGCACCGCAGACAGGAACGGATGCGACCAAAAAAAAGGTCAAGTGTAGGACAGCAGGTCTCCTCTCCTCACTAATTTACCAAAACGCGGCGACGAAGTGTCGAAGGATCGGCTTCCCAGCAAAATGCATCCGAAGACGCGCATAAAATAACGCGTGACAATGGCGACGACCGCGGACAACGAGGGACAACAATGCGGGGAAAGCTGTCGCGTGGGTCGCTGAATTCGGAAACTTATCAACAACGAAAAAGTTTCAGGCCGTATTTCGCAGAATTTGAATGAGCCCAAACGCCGGTATCAAGAGATATTTACGGTGGATATAAGTTCGGTGACCGCTACTCCCGAGGAATAAGGACGAAAGAACGAGCAGTTTTGAAGCCAGTGTCTGGTAATACGCATTGAATATTCACATTTAGGGTTGCTCCGAATACGAATATTCGCAGTAATCGGCATTATTCGTATTCGTTATTCGCAAGTCCCAACCGCTGCGAATAATATTCGCTATTTTATTCGCAAATCCTGAGCAGTGCGAATAATATTCGTAATTTATTCGGCGAAT
>PPJX02000128.1:0-44064 GCA_003705915.2 Lipomyces lipofer | reverse complement strand
AGGATTATTCAACTACTGGCAGGACGCTCTGACTGGCAGTCTGAGGCAGAATTCAGTAGAGTTTAATTAATTCACGTACTTTATCCTTGCGCTATATCGCCCAGTTGGCGATATCGTATCGTATTTTAGGCGATACGACGATACGATATCGTCAAGTGGGCGATAAAATAGGCGATAATATCGCCAGACTTTCTGGCCGGCGATACGATATACGATATGGGCAAAACCCGGCGATATCGTATCGTGTCCAGCCCTATCCTCACTAGTTCACTAGTTTTATTAATCGTTCAATTCCTTATTGAATATTACTTTGGTAGCTGGACGTAGACACGGATACTGGGCCATACAATCTAATCACCGAGTCCGATTTGGTAATGGCGTTTGTGCGGCGGTGCGCGGTTCAAGCCGCGCGTGTAATAAACCCTATCATCAATTACTGAAGTCCAAACATCCAAACTCTGAAAGATCAGTCATACAATCCAATATCTATATATTTAGTAGCACTTCCCTTGCATTTCACATATTTCAGTTGACAATTGCAGTGTGAACTTGTCTCAATTGGTTTAGATCGATGTCTCCGAGCTGCCATTATGGTATGATGTTTGCACTTCGAAGTGATACAAGCTCTTCATCCTAATCGTTTTTTTTTTGCAGAGCACGTTGCGTCACAACCGGAAAATCCGTTCTCCGCTGTCGTGTCTGGACAGCAGATAGCGATAATTCCGGAGTACACACTCGAGTCAGGGATTGTTATTAAAAACTTTCCCGTGGCGTACAAGACATGGGGTACCTTGAGTGAAGAAAAGAATAATGCCATGGTCATCTGCCACGCACTTACTGGGTCTGCGGACGTTAGCGACTGGTTCCGGCCTCTACTATTTTCTTGACGTTGTTAAATACTAGTATGCTGACTTTGGCCAACAGGTGGGGACCGCTCATTGGGCCCGGCAAGGCTTTCGATACTTCGCGATTCTTTATAGTGTGTATGAACTCCCTAGGGTCGCCATACGGATCTGCCTCACCATGCACCAGAAACTATGATTCCGGAGCATACTATGGACCAGAGTTTCCTCTAGTGACAATCAGAGACGACGTGAGGTGAGTTAAAATCGTAGGATCATACATGTTAGGAGACGGCTGACGGGCGTTAGAATTCACCGACTAATCTTGGATGACCTTGGGGTTAAGCAATTGGCGGTGGTAATCGGTGGGTCTATGGGTGGCATGCTAGTATTGGAATATGCTTTTTTTGGTGCCGAATATGTGCGGTGTATTATCCCGCTGGCAACGTCGTCACGACACAGCGCATGGTGCATATCTTGGGGCGAGGCTCAACGACAGTGCATCTACTCAGATCCCAAGTACGGTCAGTAACGACGATGACATTTTAGTTTTGATTTGTTAGGGATAATGTACTAACTGCTCGCTGCAGAGGACGGTTATTATTCATTTGACGATCCACCCTGCAGTGGCTTGGGCGCTGCGCGCATGTCCGCACTCCTAACCTACCGGTCGCGCAACAGCTTCGAAAGCAAGTTTGGGCGCAATATACCAGATCCGTCACGGCACCGGACTATTAACGCTCCACAGAGACAACCAGAGAATATACCAGAAGAGAATTGGGCAGTTCATAATGAAGGATTCAAGCTCGGCAAGAAATTGGCTTCTCGCCCATCTACACCCGAAAAACCTCCACTCTTGAGCCATACCTCATCTTCCTCGACTTTGAACGGCACGAAGCGACCACAAACTTTCTTTACCGCGCAGAATTACCTTCGATACCAGGGCGACAAATTTGTCAAGCGGTTTGATGCCAATTGCTACATAGCTATAACGCGGAAGCTCGATACTCATGACATTTCAAGGGATCGAGGATGTGATGTCAGGCAGGCACTGTCAACACTATATCAGCAGGCATTGGTCATAGGCATCGAGTCGGATGGACTTTTCACCTTCGCCGAACAGGAGGAGATCGCGAAATACATGCCTAATGCCAGACTAGCTAGGATCGACTCTCCTGAGGGTCATGATGCGTTCCTGCTGGAGTTTGCGGAAGTTAATTGCTTGATAGTGGATTTCCTTAAGGAAGTTATTCCCGATATTATGAACAGGGAAGGGATTCCTGTCGTCGCCGAAGCTGTAGAAATTGAAGTGGCTACCGGCAGTGCAGTTGGCGAGGTAGATGATATTACAAATTGGTAGCAATCAGATCTGTCCCCTTGTAGAAGAGACTCACGCTGGATGTTTTCTTTTTCAGAGTGGTCTGCATCTTTTGCGTCGTCTAACTATGTTGTGAGCAATGTTTCCGGGTAGTTTGGATAGAAAAGGATTGCTTCTGGAGGTTTTTCTGAATGTGTTCTGTATGTACTGTACAATATGACCTGTATGGCATGATGTCTTATACGTTAGGAGAGTAATGTACGCGGAACGATGGACTAATTGTGAAAATCAATGAGAACTAGATACACCAACAAATGCCTATACAGTAACCCCCGACACCATTGTTTAATAAATCTTTAATACAAACAATTGTTATAAGTATAAAGCCAAATCAAGTCTTGCCCTTTGATTTCTGTACCTCTTCCCACTCTTTATCAAGTTGCCAACCTGCCTTATAATTTTCTCGGATGTGTAAGAACTTGCACGAATCACCATATCCACAAAACCCTGTTTGCTTGTAATCCTTGCACACGTCAGGCTGGTAGTCAACGACCGTCGAACTCCTGATATTCGAAGGGGCCTTTATTGGGCCAACTTTCTTCATCGACGATTCTCTTTGGGCGGTAAACTTCTTGTAGTTCGCGTTGCCAGTATAAACTCCATCCTTCTGCTCAGGCTCCACTGGCCCTTCGGTCTTCTTGTTCCCCATTTTCTTGCCTAACAGGAACTCCTCGTCAAACATCGCAGATCTCTTCGTGACGTCCGTCGAGTTGGACACTGTTGTACTTCCCGTAGACTTATGTTCCACAGCACCAATGTCGGTTTGCTTATTCGTGCCATTCGAAGTACTCGTTATATTATCGGAAATCCGGCCAGTCCTTTTCCGTTTCTTCGCAAACGTAGCTGTTCCAGAAATAGGCTTTCCGCTGTCGCTGTCGGAGGATGAGGAGCCTGACGGTTCTGAGCTAGATACTGCCTTTGTGGAACGTTTCCGCGCGTTGGCTATCCGCATGGCGGATGGCTTCTTGAAGAATGGAACAGTGGTATTGCTGGACATGTTTCGATAATGCAATACAGGTTTCTGGGCAAAATGAAATCAAATTGATCGAAGACTGGATCACAAGTCAAATTATTCAGACCCCCCTCACTCATTTCGAGTTGGGAGAGAGAGATGGAGGCGAATATGTGGCGTTGCGTGGCTGTGCTTTGTCAGCTTTAAATTGCTATAAATATGTGCTAATTACTCCGTAAACGCATTGACAGTGCAAATCCTCTCCGTCGGGCGCGATTCGAATCTCAAAGTCTTGTACAGTGCTGCATTCATGATCCGGTCTGATGATGTTACGTCACACTTATTCATATGGTCCGTCAAAGGTTCAGTCTTTGGATATATTAATATACTATCGATTCGAGGTCAATCTATGCGTCTTGTCAGCATTTGCTGAAAAGATACAGCAATCATGTATCGACTTTTCGATTTATCCGAGACCAAGGATCTAGCGGAAGATTCAGCATCCAAGCTAAACTACAACGACCACGATGACTCGGTATACTTCACCTCACCGCTAACATCAGCTATTCTTTGTTCTCCCCGAGATTCACGAACTAGTTCCGTCGTTTTCTCGAACGCGCTCTCGGAATGGTGGTCCCCAGACGTCCATCACGAAGCCAAGAATGAAGCTAAATACCCCTTCGCCTGGATCGACACGTTCGACGAATTCAATACGCCATCGCACCGCTCATCCCTTTACGAACTTGCACTATCCAGGGAAATCAAGTTAATAGACTGCGAACGCCCGTACATATCCTCCATGCTCGCGCGCGGCCAAATCACCCAGAACGACCGTCGCGTTGTCAGATTTGACGACGACAATTCAGCGTTTGCGTATCGTCCCGCGTACAGCGGCCAGCTTGACGATATATCGAACCCAAGGCTACGGTTGGCGGCCTTTATGGTGGAGTTGGATAGCGTGCTGAGTGTCGAAACCGATGTCGTACTGGCAATGGAGACTGTGCCAAAGAATGTGAGGCGGAAGTACAGGGCACGGGCGACGAATGATTTGCATGTGTGATCTCTTCTTCTTCTTCTTCTTCTTCTTCTTCTTCTTCTTCTTCTTCTTCTTCTTCTTCTTCTTCTTCTTCTTCTTCGGCTTGCTGGGAACTTACTTAGATGTGTAGAAACGACAGCCGCGCTCACGAAAGAGGCAAGCGGAGAACGAGAGCAGAGGTCTCGTGGTCTTGGCGCGATCCACACTTCCATCCATAGGATGGTCGTCTTCTCAGAGAGCTGGAGACACGAGGATATCGGCCGATGAGTGTATATCTCAGCAATTAATCCACACTGCGCCGCTGACGTTCTCTATACGAAGTGTGGGAACCGTCCTATCGCAGGTTCTACATTCCCGGATTATCAAATCGATGGTAACTCGTGCTTTCTAATTGCTGGTGCTGCTAGTGTATTTTGTCACTTTTGGTTCTGTGTATTCTGATCATCTCTACCACGTCAGACCTCTTCCTTTTGCAATAGCACAAAACGATTCACAGTTCGCTCTCGCGCTACTACTGCGTCTACCTGCACAATCTCTACAGAAGGTATGACGACCTGCACGAGAATCCGAGCGAACTCTAGGCTTGCCGTGCGCAACTTGAGTGTATCTGCGATTGTCACCGATACTCAATTCAACGTGCTCGCGAATACAAGTGGAAGTTTTTTCACTTCTACGCCGAAGGAGTATGGCAGTTTAGTTGCATAATGAATATGGACGTCTGTTGTTTCGAGATACACATCGCTGTCTGAAATATTGCCTGCCTAAATTAAAGAGATCGCTAGTAATTAAGAAGATTCATCCAAAAGTCTCTATCCAAATGTCCCAATTTATTCCCCAAACAATTTTATTTCTTTATCAACTACTCTTTCACGTACCGCAGTCCGCAAAGCAACCGCTTAAGCCAAAAGGCGAACCGCAGCAGCGAACACGAACGCCAACACGACTCCAGAGGAGACCTTGATATTGTCCGCAGCGGAGCCTGACGTCGACGCCGCAGCCGCGGGAGAAGAAACAGCGGGAGTAGTAACGGTAGATAGGGTTGACGAAGCTGTGAGAGTAACTTCGCTTGACAGAGCAGTCGACGAGGAGGTAGCAATAGCAGTTGAGTAGCTGTTCGACGAGGAGGCGGAAGCACCTGCGGAAGAGGTGTTGTCGCTCGCCCCGATGGTCATGTTGCCGGTGATGGTTCCAGGGGGGATGTTTTTGGAGACGTTCTCAGCGGCACTGGAAAACGACGAGAGTGACTTGTCCGAGGGAGGGTTGATCACACCGACCATGCCGCTCTGGCAGTGACTAAACCAACGTTAGTTCAGTATGCGACAGAGGAATCGCGATGCACATACAAAGCCTCGGGGCAGTAGAACCACAGTGGGTCAGTATTGTTGACCTTGAGAACGAAAATGGGGTCCTAGGTATACAGTCAACTGAAATACCCAGCTACTGGCAAATTCAGAATACATACGTAGTCGACATAGGGCGCAATGAGACCGGAGTAGAAACCCACTTCGCCGCTATTTGAGTTGGACTGGTCAAGCGGAACGCAAGGCTGGTCGTAGCTGGCCTGGGCAACACCGTGGGTCTGCAAAACATTAGCAATTGCTTGAAGAAGGGAGTATCAGTCGTGGACATGCTTACGCCGCTTGTGAATGAGAACTTGACGTAGTCACCGGTCTTCGCGGTAATGGTGTCGGGGTAGAAGGTCAGACCGTCCGTACCAATGGAGACGTTGTGGACTGTGTAGGCCATCGAAGGGCCCATGGACAGGGCGACAGCGACGAAATATGATAACTTCATTGCGGAGTGAGAAGTAAATTGTGAATAAAGGAGCTAATAATTTTTGCGTAGCGGGTTGACAGAGAATGCAGAGTAAGACATTAAAAGTAAAGAAGCACGGCCATTATAAGCAGAGATCCAGGTTGTGTTTAGTTCCGAGTCCAATAGCAAACTACAGCCAGGCGAAAGAGAAAGGGTCGAGAATGGCGACAGATAAGTACCGAGGAAATGTAGCGTACGAGTGAGTACACGTGCCAAGCATAGCGGAAGAGCTTCCCGTGTTTAAGCACCATGTCGCCATGCAAAAGCGCTAGCACTTTAGCAGGCATCCAGGCTTACGCAGTGGCGGGTCATCTCGATGATGGACTGCTAAGTACAGGGTTTCATCTGGCCGCTTAGCCGGAATGAGCAGCGCAGGCTATCAGTCCAAAATATTATCTGATTGATTCTAGACTTAGGTATCAGATAATCAGACGTGGCCATGCGATTGATCGACTAAGGATACGCTCTGTCTTATCTCAGATTCCGTCGGATGATGTAGGTCCCTGTCGAACTCGAATTGCGTGGTTCGTCGCACGTGTCTCGAGAGGCTGACGCCAAAGGCTCGTTCAGGGGAAGCCTAGATACGTCTATGCACATCTCGCGCACACGTTTTTATCGGCACCAACCGAAAGCCGCTATCGGCTATGATCGGTCCGCTTATACATAGACTCTTCGAACTTCGATCCGATTATTGCGATCTCTTTCGGCAGGTGTATGTAGTAGTAAATCGAGGAGTAAAAACGGTCAAAAAAATTGGCGGCACTGCGAACTTAAGTTATCAAATCATATGGCAATTTCAAACCGTATGACACAGACCCCGGTTCCGAATTCTATCTGAATCCTTCCAGATTGAGTATTTTGCACCATTTAAGCGGAAGTGTAATTGAAACGAAAGGTCGATGTTATATAAGTTTACTAGACACACGTCTTGACTTGTACATAACATTGCTACGCGTATATGAACCACATTAGTTTTGCTAGTTTTACTAGAGCCCCGCAACACTTCCCTATATCAGAACTGAGACAGCATTTTGAATTTCCGGCTACTCAACCGGTGACGTAAATCAAGTCGATTCTAGGTACTTGAGTCACAAAGATATTATTCCGAACTCACCCCAACACCTGTGCAACAAAAGCAATGACAGCGGCGACCGCGCCGGCACCACTAATAGCATACCCACCAGGCGAGCTACCAGTCGACGTAGCAGATGGAGCAGAAGTTGTAGTTACGCTAGAAATAGCACTAACACTCGCAGCCGAAATAGAACTAGTGGCAGTCGAGGACGCAGCTGCGGAGGACGAGCTGGTGCTCTCGATGGTAACGTTCCCCGCGATACTGGCAGGGAGGGAGTGCGTCGAGGCCCCCGCAGCGGCGGCGGCAAACTCCTCGACGGTATTGCTGGATGTCGGGTTGATTGCGCCGACCATTCCGCCTTGGCAATGGCTACGGGTGGGAGTGTGTATTAGCTACAAGTGGAATAACGCATAGAACAATCTGGGAGAAGACATACCTCGGGACAGGGCAGTAAAACCAAATAGGATCCGTGCTGTTGACTTCAATAACAAACGTAGGATTGTTGCCACCCGACGGCGTTATGATACCTGAGAAGAAAACGTCGCTGTCGCCACTGGAGGGAGATGCGAGCGGGGCACAGGGATCACTGAAGCTAGTTTGCGCAACACCGTGCGGCTGATGCGGCCATGTACAACATCAGTATGTGATGACCCCCCTGAAAATAGCTCCAAATTCCTTGAATACAGGGACAACCTTACCCCAGACCTCCATGTAAATCTTACGTAGTCACCAACTTTGGCGGTGACACTATTTGGTGAAAAGGTGAAGCCACTCTGGCCGACGGCGACGTCGTGGACCGCGGCCATGGACGAGCCGATCAACAGCACTATCGGAAGCGCAAATGAGATCTTCATTGGGGGCGGACTGAGAATAAGAAAAGCGATGAGAAGTGTCCAGATAGAAGGCGAAGAGATTAAGTTGACAGACAGGAAAATTAGACTGAGAGAGGGTATTAGCAGGCATTTAAATAACTTTTATCTCGCTTCTAAAAAATGTACTTGTGCAAACTTAGTAAAACACGAAAACGACTAACATGCCGCGGCTTGAAGAAAAGACAGTCTAAGCCCCCTTTACGCGAAAATACAAAATACAAAATTATCACAATGCACTATATGCAACGTGCCTTGCCTAGAACATTAATAGACGATGTCTTCCAGGCGAGAACGAGTACGAGCCACCCACACAAAGACTTGGAAGGGGTCCTAACTATCGACGGACGATGGACGGGGGTTTGACAGGCTGGGCGATGCTGTCTGTCTGTCGACCGTGTGCTATTGAAGCAAAAGTTCCAATTATTGCCCACCTATATATTGTACAACGCGACAAACAAAAACAAACTTTTCTACTAGTGGAATATCAGAAAACTAGACAATCAGGATAAGGATTTGTCCATAGAGTGATTCCCAATTAAATTCTCATATTCTAGCAGGACGTAGAGCGTCCATGACGTAAGAGGAGCGGGGAAGGTGACCGAAGTCACCAGATCCGCACGCGACGGCCGATGCACAAAACACGAATACGGCCAAGCAATCCACGAACGCTCATGATTCCAGCGACTTCTCACTAGTATTTGGTTCAGCCACGTTTCCAAAGCATGTCCGTTCCTCCAATATAATGCAAGTTGAACATTATGTCATATTACGTCGAGGCGCAGAAGTTACTTCTAAGCGAAGCGATCGGAATTCGATTCGGAGATCATCTCTCGCGGCCCTAACAGCGTTGTCACAAATCAAAATTCGCAGGCTCGACTCACACCCCCGACGCACGTTGAATTAGAACCATAGAGTCGTCGTGTAGAAAGACTTGGTCAGCTGTTGGCGAGGGTTATCCAGCGGTTTTTTTTCTCGCACTCTCGAATTCCATGGTCACGCTGTGTTCAAATATAACACTGGTGATTTCTACGCGCAGACTGGGCTAAATTGAGTTACGATTTGCTCTGCTGATGATTATCAATTACTTATTATTGCGTCATCTTCTTTGGTATTTTAGGAGGATTCGGAAACCGTAAGGTCATTGCATACGCAGCTATATATAGTCGATAGTCTTGGAAAAATATAATTCGATCCAATATTCAATGCACAATACTCAATTATAAAACTTCCTTCGGCCGCCATCATGGCCATTATCCATTCTCGACTCCAAACAGATGTTGGATCATTTGAGAATTGCCTAATGACCAAGAGAAGTAGTGCCCGTACTCGAATTTCGCAGTTTGCCAATCAATGTGCTGGACAACATTATTCGAATTACCTTTAAGAAGCGAATAATCCAACAATGGCCATGTGGCATTAGCCGAATTCAATCTTCATTCGCATTAAGTTCCAACGTTCTGGCACCCCACGAACTCGTCGCACACCTCTCCGCCAATTAAACTTCTGGTTAGAGCTCCACTCTATCTCGCTCTATAGTAGCACTACAGGGGGCGGGTACATCGCACTCCCTTTTGCACTGCATCACACGGTGTCTCGAGATTCTGCATAACCAAGCAAGACCGCGAAAGAACCGACTGACACGTGTCTCGGTGGATATGCTTAATGTTCGAGCTTAATTCTCTAAATTTGACACAGCGAAACTTAATGATATGTGTCAAAGCTTGCGGCGCGTAACCGAGAAATCTTGGTTCCGACGAGCGGAAGATGCCATTTACCAAATGTAACCCCCACCCCAAGTACGCTTGACACACCGAAAAGTCGAAATTCGTTTGTATAGCAAACATTGTCCAAGTTACATAATATACTATAACACCTGAAATACGCTCTATGCTCCTTACATAATAAACACCTTTCAAGTCAATAGCATGTACAGACTTCCAATCCACTTCACCTTTATCATATTATCCTCCGTTCTTATTCTACATCATACACAGGCAATTATTCAATACATATCATACACACTATTCATTCGAGCCGTCGCCATCTCATTCCATTTCGTAGTAACTCCCACCATGATCCTGCTGCTGTGACGGTAGTGAATCGGGCACTCCCGCTTGCGCCGCACCTCCTACAGGCACAGGCATCGGCACTCCACCGACAGAGGCACCTACTGTCGCTGCAACGGCACCCGGCGTGGCGATATCCTTCTGTTTAGCTGTCGTGTATGCCATCTTCTCCAGCGTCTGCATTTCCGTAAAAACGTAATCTTGCCAACTGAGCGATCCGTCGAGCCACGCCGTCTGTGCTGCTGCCATTGATGGCGGAGCGGGTGCGGAAGTGGCAGTAGTGGCGGGGGCGGCAGTGGAAGTGACATTTGGTGCGCCTGATGTGACCCCGGCGGCGGCGGCTTGCCAAAGGAACGGAGACGCTGCCTGCGCACGAGGAGCAGATGACTGTGGGGCACCGGAGGCTGTTACCTGTCGTTGCTGTGGGCCTGTCAAGTCGAACATGTGGCCACCTTGAAGTGGGTATGGGGATTGCGCTTGCGGCGGGGTTTGGGTGGTGTATCCGGGTGGCTGTGGCGTACGGTATGGCGAATGAAGCGGGTACGCTTGCGGGGACGCAGCGATAGGTAGGGACGTTACTGGTGGAGTCCCAGTTGCCATTTGCGCGAGCGTCACAGAGATGGTGCCATGTGGTGGGATGGCGGCTCGGTTCTGGTGGTCCATCATGTATGTCTCGTTAGGTATGGGATAGACCCCATTATGCTGTGACGAAACCATCTGTTGCTGCTGTTGCTGTTGCTGCTGCTGGTGGTAGAATGATTGCGCACAGCGCTCCTCCAGCTTCTTGACTGTCTCATCTGACAGCGCACTCACCACCTCCCGCATCTTATTATTTGCCACATCTGTACCTAGTGAAATGGCAATTTCATCAATCACATTCAACGTAATTTCCACATCTTCCTTCACATTCTTAATCTCCTCCTTCGAAATTTCCTTCTGCGTCCAAGCGCCATACAGGATCGTAAACAGCGACGTAAGCAACACGGAGACGTTATACCACGTTGATTCCACATGATTTATATTCATAAGATTATTCATCGTATGGAGTAATTCCCTCGCTATCGTAAGAGACATGCTCCGCGACTCCTCGTTAAACTTTTGGTTATGCGTAGTCGAGCCCGACGGGTGCCTGATAAACAAATGCAGCTCGTTGACGGTGAGCCACATGATACCGGCGTACCGCTTGTCGCGCAGGTCGCCCGTGCTGTCGGACGGCTTCCAGGTCAAGCTCTCCGGCAACTCGGCCTTCCACTCCTCGAGTTCGCTCTCAAACTCAAACACCAGCCGCTCGTATTCCTCCGCACTGGGTTTATTGACTGCATAGAACGTGGAATATACGCTTGACGAAATCTTGGTCAACCCAAACAGCGCGAGGGCGGGAAGAAATGAGCAGGGGTTCTCGACCTTGCCGTAGTCCGTCCCGTCGAGGTATTCATCGTCCACGGCGATCGGGAGCTCTGTATCGAAGTTCTTGTTGTTCAGGGCGAGTGGCCGGCCAAGGCGGTTGGAGATTGCAGATTCGAGCGAGAGCAGACACCAGAATACGCGCTTGCGGAGCTGAGACTCACGAAGGGAGAGGGCACGCGCGGGGCCGAGGGTCTGTAGGTTCTCGCGGTGCAGACCTAGTTGGATCGCGAGTGTCATGGCGAGGCGACCAAGTGCCCAGGAGGACTGCGGGCGGGGCGACGGACGGAGGAACATCAGGACAAGAACAAGCGCCTGCACGGAGGCCAAATCGGGCTTGTGGAAAAGATCATGCAGATAGGGTATCACGCGGCGGTAGAAAGTCTCCGACACGGGAGCGTAATTATCGCGATTCTTGTCCATCTTACGCTGGTACAGATCGATGGAAGAAGTGATCATCGCAAAGACCATGTTAATGATGACGGCGGTCTGCGGGATAGGAATGTAGCTTTCGTCGCCATAGAGCTTGTTGATTTCATTCAGAACCCAAGACTTACTGATGACAGGGATGACGGGGTGAATCACGGCAATGTACGACTGGACATATAATTTGGCTTCCTCATACGACGGCAGCTCCATCTTGACGGGTTTCGGACTCGAAAATATCTCAAAGAAATTAGTGTCGCCTAGATTCCCGGGCGCCAGGTCGCGTAGATTGATGCGGATTCCGAAGACTGCAATTTGTCAGCGAAAATCATACCTCTGTCGACCAAAACAGCTGCGCTGGCATACTTGACAATGTTGCCTCATCCCAAGATCCAATCTGCTGATCCGGCGACAGAAGCCTCTCACCGACATATACTGGCAACCTCGTATCATCAAACTTTCTATCCGCCGTTGGCAGTGGTGGCAATTTAATCGACGTCAACGAATCAATCGACGGTAGCACGGTCTGCGACGACGTCTGCTTAAGTGCAGAGACATGCTCCGGCCGTGGCAGGCGCGCAAGATCGATCCCTGGAATAGCGTTCACGAGGACAGACTCGAGCTCCTGCACGCGGGCACTGAGCTCCGAAATTTGGGATTCGAGGTTTTCGACGTAGCCGCGTGGGACAGCGCGGCGGGAGTTGAGATCCGTGTTTGTACAGGGCACTTTGGCGAGAGTACAGGGCGTACAGGCGCCGGTTGTCGCGTTGCACTTTATTTTGCGGAGCTACAAAGGCGGGCAGTTAGTATAGTCGAAGAGCGCGGGTAGGCGATTGTACTGCAATTGCGGATGGGGACGCGTACTTTACATCTGTCGCATACCTGCACGACAGTTGTTAGCTATATGCAAATTCAAAACGCATTTATAAATCGAGACACACCTGGCCAGTTCTATTACTCTTCCTCTTTGCAGGTATACTAGACGGGGTCTGAGGTCCCTGACTAGAGGTGGATTGCGCCTGCTGCATTGGATGGCCTGCAAACGAAGAAGGCAGACCATGGTGCTCGTGCGGGACGTGATGAAGTTGTGGTATATGCTGCTGTGCCTGTTGCTGATGTTGTATGCCTGGTGGTGGAGGCGGAGGCGGTGGAAGATGGTGGACACTCTGATGCGGAACCTGCTGTTGCGCCTGCCCCGCCTGGCCAGGGACAACAGGGACGAAGCGCGCGTCGATAGTGTCGCGCACGTCGCCATGCGCGTCTCGGGACATGGCAGACAGTGATCCTTGTTGGCCAGGCAACAGAGGTGTGAAAGAGGTGAAGAGCGGAGCGGGAACAACAGGGCGAGACAGAAGCAAGTACAAAAAGTGGATCGAGGCAAGTGCCGACGGAGTGCTGTCCTGTTATTATACGCTCGCCACATCCCGTCATGGCCACATCCAACTCTCTTTTCTGCGCCGTCCGTGGCTGTGCTCATGTAGTACTCGTTGTATTCAATGTGCCAGAAAGCCGTAATATACATAAAAGATAGCTTTATAAACGTAGCAGTGCTTGCGCGACTATGCATGCGCTAGATTCCGCTTTAAAGAGCCACCATCGCATGGTGGCGGTGTAGTTCGGTTCTGCGGGTAGTTCTGCGGGCTGCGCGGCTGGTGGTTTACTCGCCACGGGGCAACGCTCAGGCTGTGCCTCCTGGCGTACCAACCAAACGTCATAGCGGACAGCTGATGTCCATGAGGGTCCTTCCCAGTCTGGTTCCATACGCTCTCAACCCTGCCTTCCGCCAATCGCCATCTGCCCGCAACAGGCTCTCCTCTCAGCCGCACGGGGGGGTGGGGGGCAGAGTGTGAGCTCTGCCGGAGGGAGAGAGTGTCCTCCAATGAGTCGTTTTCGCGCGGTTGAGTCGGGTTGCGAGCGGCGTCGTCCCTCCAAGACCTGAGACCATCTCCCGTCCCGTTCCATCTCGACTTCTGGTACCAAATTCTGCACGCCGCGAGACAAACGTAACGCACGAGTTCTTGGGTGGGACCTACTAGCATAATCCTTCCACACCATAGGTGCATGCACAGCTGCTCACATATAAGTCATCCACTGGCCCAGTGGGACTTTGGTTTATATATTTGTCGTTCCGGCAGTGCAAACAAGTCTCTAGCGAGCAAATGAGAATATGGCAGCGTTGTGCGCTCGTGCTCTACGCTAGAATCAAATCGGATGTCCGCCCAAACTTCGCGTGATCCAGCACTGCACAGTGGTGCCATGGCGCTGGGTCTTTAGATGTTCGGTGGGCCGGTTGTCCTCCAATACATGAATAACTTCGTGCACACATGCATGACGCAGAGATCAACCAACGGTGAGCCTAAGAATTTCCGTCTAGTCAAGAATCCGTTGGCCAATCACAGATCTATTTGACTTTGGTTGCTGAAATGTTGAATGTCACCTCTCATATACGTTTGGTCGCACGAGACCCTTATGGTAGATGACAGGTGTGGCTGGTGCGCCCGCCCACGCCGCGCCGCCGGTAACAGCCGAAACATGGGAGTTTTCGCGATTAAGCTCGCTAGGGTGTCGTAGGCTGAGTTCTGTGTGTGGTTCGCGATCATCGGGTAAATGAGCAGTGGAACCCGCGTTGATGACCTTACGAATGTTTCTTGATATATAAAAGGACAAACGTGCCTATATTCATCGGGAAATCAGTTCCGCTACCGAGAGTTCCAACTTCGCTTGAATATGCGCAAATTGATATTGCGAACCTCGGCTTATGTGACTTCCTTACTATTTGAAGGTACTCGCGTCAAGCGGCCGAATAGCAGCACTTAGCGAGAGTTGGCAATCTTGTGATGGTAAGGCTAGGTGGTGTCTCACCTGGCCCCTGGTCGACAATATTTCGCCAGAAGATATGCGGCGTGGTGGCAGTGGCACAGTCAAGCATGGCGGGTGATGGCTTGTCGAGGTATGAGATATAGAATCGTGTGCAATTGTATCTAGGCCGCAGGACTGTTCTCGAAGTTGGCATTTCTTCAGCTAGCGTAAGTTTGGAATTACTGATCTCCAAATGAATCAGCATGTTAGAATAAATCTACCTTTGTCCGGCATGAGTTCTCTTGCTACCGCTTCCGGTTTCCTGGAACTGGCGTGTGCTTTTTGTCATTGCGGAAATCTCTTTTTAGGCATTTCACGTCATTGTCGGAGATAAAAAATCAATAATACAGTTGGGGCGTGTTCTAGAAGAACGTATGATCTAGGAGCCCAATTGAGCTTGTATGGGGGCGTTCGTTTGTGCTTGTTTCAATAATGACGGAATGTTAGGCGAAGCCAGGGTAGTGCCGTGTCGTGCTGCATCGTTGGGTGCTGAGCAGTATGGTGCCATTGTCCTATTGGACTAATTGATGACTCTCGATTGAAATGGCCGGACTTGTCTGTCCCTGTTGAACTGTACTTACCTGGCCCGGAACGAGCAATTTGTTTCGAACAGGTGTACCTTTAATAAACCTTGATCAACATTTAAGAAGTTCTTCAAAATATCCTTGCTCATATTAGCGCCAAATCCATGGATATGAGTCCTACAAAGTCACAGTCCATACCACAAACTGAGTGGTGTAGTATGTAAAAGGGCAACGCATCATTCCGACGCGCACATCGGTCTGCGGCGTGCGGCTCAGCGACTAAGAAAAATACGACTACCATATATGACTTCAGGGATATTAAACGCGACTCTGTACAGTGTATTTGAATAGATGGTATTCGGACAAGGGTAAGTCCTTGGCAAAGGTACTAATTCGAAGCCGGAGGATTTGATCTCGCTTCTCCAATAGGGGGTACTGATAAGAAGTAGCCAGTAAGGAGATACATTCGGCTTTGCAACGTTTACGCCCGAAATGCATATTTGCTTTGGCCTACGGGTACAAATGACTGCGGTTGATAATCCGTCCCCCAGATGACCGTTTGTGCAGGAACATTGAATGTCCGATGCCCATCACCCCACCATCAGGTGTACGACGCCCACTCTTTCAAAAGACACCCGACATCCCACGGTGGGTAGATATTGCAGACACTCTACATATCGATGTGCAACCTGTCAACCAGACATGGCCGACAGGATCGTGCGCCCGCGACATCTACAGTTCACTTGTATTTGGTTCAACACACTTGCCTTTCATTACTGCTGTTCTGCTGATGGGAGAGCATTTAGCCTCGCGCCCATTCATAGCGCAAGTCGGATGAAGAAGGCGTGAGCTGTCTCGTCTCGGAGACTGAAACAGGGGACAATATAGTGCCATGGAGCGAGACGTGACTCCATTACCGCAACCCCAGCCCCAGTCCCACCCCAGACGCGCAGACCCTTACCCCAATGCGCACATGGCACAGGCGCAATGATGCACGCACACACCCACAAACGCTTGATCATCATCGTCACCGGTCCAGGATCATCATCGTCCAACGTGCAGGCTAATCTGACTTGAGTTCCTCCACCATTTCGCCGCTGACAGTTTCTGTCTCGAGCACACGCGGATTACTACCGACGAGGCGCACTTCGCTGCACTTGTGCGAATTGACGATTTAATAGAGAGCAGAGTGTACGAACTGTCGTATATAAATTATTGGAGGCGAACAACAGAAGTGCATGGCTCTGTCGTCCGCCACGGTTTCTGATCAACGATTCTGCAGTACCCTAAGACTTAGCCTTTACGAATTGTGGATAGTGGTTTAATCACGAGTTTAAAAGGACGTTCTGGGGATAATATTGGTGAGAGATCGTCACGATCTGTATTGATTCTAATCAAAGAGGTTGTCGGGACAGAGGAGTAATAGGTATTTGCTCTACGTTATTCAGATCTTCGAGAATTGTATATTCACAATCTACCATCTTCGCCAGTTCGTAATCACCATCACCATTATAACCCATCGCCACGACGATCTCCTCAACGACACCACGCTCCGCCCGCACCATGCGTCGCGCCTCATCGCGCTCACGGACGCAGTCGTCTCCGGCCTCCGTCGCCGTCCCGTACCCCGGTCCTACCAGCACCACCTCCTCCTCTTCCGACAACAACACTAATAACAATAACCCCAGTAGCAGTTCCAACTCCGCCACCGGCACCTTCAAATCACATGCTCCTGTTCACCCGTCTCCACTATCAACTCACTCCCAAAACGGGATGCCCCTCGAGATATGGGACCGTCTACGCTCGTTCCCATTGTTCGCCACGGCGCCAGATGGGTTCCTGACGGCGATCTCACGGAAACTGAGACCGCAGTTTTATTCGCCACAGGATTATATCGTAAGTTACATTATTTTGCTGCGCATCTATATATTGGAATGCTTATACATAAAAAATAGTTGACAGAAGGCGAGGACGCCAGGGCAATGTACTGGATTGTTCGTGGGGCGGTGGGTGTCACTTCCCGTGACGGGGAGTCCGTATACGCGGAACTAACCGCCGGTGCGTTCTTTGGAGAAATAGGAATCCTGTTCAATAGGCCGCGGACAGCGTCGATTGTCGCGCGGACAAAGTGCATGGTCGTCGTGTTGACTGCTGAGGCACTGAATCTTGTGTTGCCGCAGTACCCTGACATCGAGCGGGCAATTAGGGAGGAGGCACAGGAGCGGTTAAACATATTGGAGAAACGAAAGGCAGGAGAGATGACGACGACGACGACGACAGCGACGACATCGACGCAACAGCAGGTCGTTCCATCTTTTCCTGCGGCGACAGTAGCGAATCCTGTTGCAGCGGGTAACCTGCTTGAAACGCCGTCCACCGGCCTCGTAATTCGGGACCTCCTCAAAGATCTTCCGCTGTTTGCTACCCTCCCACCCGACGTCCTCCACACCCTTGCCCTCTCCGTCGAGCCAAAGCGGTACTCGCCCTTTGAGTACATCCTCCGGCAAGATTTTCCCGGCAAGCAGCTCTTCTTTGTCGTGTCGGGCGCGGTCGAGGTTCTTGATGAGCACACCCAGCAAATCAAAGCGCGGCTGACCAAAGGGGCGCATTTCGGTGAAGTCACATTCCTGTCGCTAGCGGCAGCGAGGACGGCGTCGGTCAGGTCTGTCGGTATGGTGGATTGTCTTGTGCTGACGAGCAAGGCTCTGAAAGAGGTGATGGAAGACTATCCCGCTATCTTGGAGGAAATTGAACGGACGGCTAGGCAGAGACTGGGGACGCGGACGGGGGAGGCTGGTACCGAGATCGAGGGTGAGAAAAGTGCGACGGATAGGATTGCTCAGCCGGTTGAGCCCGTGGCAATGACTACCAAGGAAAATGATGAGGTCGAGAAGCCGCTGGATCCTGATCCGTTTAGTCACAATTCGGACAGGATAGATACTGTGGAGGAGAATCCGGACTCGCTGACAGTGCCGCTTATTTCAGGGTCGGCGTTGCTATCTACGGAGAGCCTGAATAAGCTGAATCTTGGTTCGTCGCCATCGTCGTCTTCATCTGCATCTTCGTCTTCATCATCTACGCTCTCGTCTCGCTCGCCATCGCCTACGTCAACAACGGCCACTACAGTCATTAAACACCATAGGCACTCATCAAGGCGGCAAGCGAGTCTCTCAACCGAGCGACTATCCGCTCCGATCAAGCGTGCCCGTCGCTCAGCACCACATCTCCCAGTTGGTCGTCTATCCGACAGTATCATGGTCCGGATATTCCGCCATCTCCCACTCCATGAGCTGATGCGCTTACAGCGTGTCTGCCGGCGCTGGCGGGATCTCCTTCTTCATTCCCCCGACCTACTCAAATACCTCGATCTGACCTCTTATAATACTACCATCTACGACACCACCATTCGGCCTATTGCGGCCTTTGCAGGTTCACGTCCCGTCGTTGTCGACATCTCTAACTGCTTCCATCTCTCTGACGATGGTTTCGCCCACCTCGTCTCCTCCATCGGCCGCGACATCCGCGTATTCCGCATGAAATCCGTTTGGGAAGTCTCCGGAATGGCAGTCATGGAGCTCACGGTGCCCAACATCGCCCGCACCCTCGAAGAAATTGACTTATCGAATTGCCGCAAAGTTGGCGACGCGACCCTCGCCCGTGTTGTCGGCTGGATTGTCCCCGAGTCGGCGGCGTCCGTCTCCGGCGCACCACCACCGGGCACCATCGTTGGCTGTCCGAACCTGAATCGGATCTCCCTAAGCTATTGTAAGCATATCACTGATAAATCGATGCACCATCTTGCGATGCACGCATGCGCCCGCCTTGAATCACTAGACCTCACTCGCTGCACGACAATCACGGACCTCGGTTTCGGATACTGGTCTGCTCGAACGTTTCCCCGGCTCAAGCGCCTCTGCCTCGCGGACTGCACATTCCTGACCGACAAGGCAATCGTGTCGCTCGCGTCGGCGGCAAAGTCGCTCCAGGAATTGGACCTCTCCTTCTGCTGTGCTCTGTCAGACGTGAGCGTGGAGGTACTCTCGCTGGGGTGTCCTGCCCTGCAGAGTCTCAACCTTGCATTCTGCGGATCGGCCGTTTCAGACGCGAGTCTACGTGCCGTGGCGCGGCACTTGGTCGAGTTGCGAACGCTGTCCGTGCGCGGGTGCGTGCGAGTCACAAATGCCGGCGTGGATGCGGTGGGAAGTGGGTGTATTAAGCTGGAGACACTAGACTTGTCGCAGTGCAGGAATGTGGATTACGGTACAGGGTCTCTGGGCGGGATTGTTTTCGTCAAGGATACGGGGGAGGCAACCGAAGAGCGACCAGGAGGTAGCGGGAAGTTACAAACGTATGGGTGTGGCGTGGGGGTGTGGAAACAGAGGGTTAAGATGATTTTTTAGTGGTTCGGAGTTACTGGATAGTGTGGCATATTTGGCTTGTTTATTTTGATCCTTGTTTGATTATTATTTGGTTTCTCGTTTTGTTGTTGGATTTGAATATTGTTTTGGATTGGGAATTAGTATGGTTTCGGTCTAAGAGTTTGGGTGCTTTTGCTGTTTTTTTTTTTTTGTGCGGGGTGGGGGGGCATCTTTTTGGAATATGTATCATAGAGAATCCAATACTGTGGTGGTACATTGCAGACGGGTGCTTCATTTAATCAACTCCAGTGTACAAATATAGTCATGTCCCATGTCCGTACGTCATATATACCCACGCAATGCCACCGCCCCTGTTATAACTTTCGTCGCCTCATTCGTATCCACCAACGATATCCCTTGCGGAATCTTGTAATTCTGCATTTACATCAAGTTAGCCAAAAATCGCGTCAATTCTACAAAACTAAAACTCACTCACCTGCATCACAAGCTCTAAGTCCGTAAACCGTCCAACGTTCTCATCCGATACCTCCAGTTTCTCCCCATCGACAATGGCATCTATTGCCTTTCCGACTTCCTCCTCCCCCGTGTCGCCCCCCTCCTCTCCCACTTTCACAACCAGCAACTCCTCGCTCCCGTCCTTAATCCCGAACCGTCGCAACCCATCCGCGATATTCATTGACGGCGCAAACGCAAACACGAGCTCCGAGTGCACCGTCTTTGTGCGCATCGCGTTCGCCGCGCGGTCCGTCAGCGCGCGGTATGCGGCCGCGAGGAGGTGCGAGAGGGAGAGAACCGAGCGCGGGTCGAGGAAGGCATAAGCGTAGGTGGTGTCGCCGGCGAGAAGGCGCGCACGAATGATTGACGCGTTGGTGACGTGGGTGTAAAGGGCGATGTGAAGCGGAGTGCGCGGAAATTGCGGGAGGGTTAGTGTTGTGGTTGCGGGCATGGTTTTGTCCATGGCTTTTGAGAGTCGTTTGCCTGATTTATGATGAGTTTGCGTTTCGAGAAGTTTGACGATGATGGATGGCGAGCCGCACAACATTGGTGGTCGATTAAACTCACCCGGACAAAATGACGACCGGCGATTTTATTTTCCTTGCCAGTTAATAAATCCAATAACTACAACGGGAACCTCATATTTTAAAAGTGATACATTTGTGTCGAATAGAAAGTAACACGGAAGACGTTGAAATTCGGAATCAAAGAGGTTCGACATCTAGAAGATGTCATACTCGGCCCGGGACATAGCGTATGTGATAGAAAAATAAAATCGGCCCACACGTAATTACAGATCTCTATTTGAACGGGACGGCGACCACCTAGGACATGACGTCGGAAAAATCGCGCAAGCCTTCCCCGGGCATTGAACTGACAAGTGATAAGCAATAAGCCTCGTTGCCATCCAGCCAAGAATCGGAACACGCCGAGGCGGGTCCCCGACCACTGGCAACCACCAAAACGATGAGCTCCAGGTCAAGGAGAACTGCCTTCGTAATCTCCAAGAAATGCGGTGACCCGGGTTGCTATTTGTGTCGACATCACCAGCTATCATCATCCGGAGATTGCAGATCACGGAGCTTTGAGCGTAGTCACCCTCGCGTCGTACGACGAGATCTGTGCCGGCAATGCAAGTCGCCGCTGTCCGATGTCTTAGCAACGGTGTGACGTCATTGAGACAGCGGCGCTTGTGGGTGATAAATTTCGAGGAATCTAGTCATAGGTGTTCCTGAACATTCGACTTTTGATTTTACGTATGATATATGATAGGCGCTTCCAGTTAAGTGTTATCAGTTTAGTATTTCTTCACTGCGATACATACTGCTAGCACATCTTCGCCAGCATTGCATAGTTGCAAACATTATCGACAATGCCACCACCATCCTCAGCAGCAGCACATTCATCTCCTGCGGCGCCATCTCCACAGAAATCGAACCTCTCCAAAGCGGATAATAACGTCCCGGCAACGCACACAGCAATAGAAAACGATTTCAGAAATCTCCACATCGGGTCTGATTTGCAAGAGATCCACCAGTCAGTCCCAGCAGCACCCTCTCTCAGCTCACAGGACAATGGCCGTCCAGTCGCCACACCAAACGGCGAAACCTCAAGCGCCACGATCTCGCCAAAACCAGACACTTATGCATACTCCAACTTGGACTGGCACATCCCCACCGAGTCTCGTGTCGCCCTCTCGGACGTCCCGGATATTCTCATTTCCATTTTTGGGAGGCTCAGAACCGAGAGCATTGACACGTCGACAGACCCCCCTGGTGCGAAAACGAAAGCCAATATCCAGGTCCAAAGCCAGTTGGCGGGTGCAGCGGCAACTCCGACGGATATAATAGATGAGAGCAAGGAGGACACGGCGACAAGCGAGGGCGTGCCCAGGTTATTCTACTCATCGAAGATTGATGCGCCGTTTGAAGTTTTTGCCTTGCGATGGCGAAGTGAGGATGACCAGAAAATTCCTGACGATTTCTCTGTGCATTATACGCCGTTAAGCAGATCGATGTCGGGGTCATCTTTGGGATCATGCGCCAGCGTCGAGGAAGGTGGCGGGGGAACCCCACAGGCGATGTATCCTACAACGTCGACTGATTCGTCGACCCGGGGAAGTCCGTCGCCGACGTTGCAATCTGCCACCACAGATGCGTCGACTGCATCAAATCCACAGCATATTGCACTATTGCATGCCGATGCCGTTCCTGGCCAACAACAATTGCAGACGAGTCCAAGAAAACACCAGGGCCCAATCTCCAATTTCGTCACAAAACACCTCCCGCGTCCGCATCTTCACGGTCCCATATCTCCCCACAGCGGAGACATGCACATCCACCGTCACCAGACACCTTCTTCGGATCAATTCAGGAGCCTCATCCACCTTCCCCCGGATACCACACTACGATCGCTCAGCGTAGATGAGTGGGATCCCACAGGAGCATACGAGTACATCCGCGTTGCCGTCGCCGCCGCGACAGGAGGGCCGATCAAGATTTTCCAGGCTCTGGGGCCACGAGGGAAAATGTTTTATTGGGTTGTCGGGCGGGTTGCGGACAAGGAGACCTTGGTGGGGGTGAGTACATATGCAGTGCTGGGAACATGGGATGGCGGTGAGGATGGTTACCGGCAAGAGAAGCCCACTGATAAGAAGGAGGTGAAGCCAAAAGAGGAAGTGGAAAAGGTAGTGAAAGACGAAGAAACTCTGAAACAGACCGCGAAGAATGATCAAGACGTGGGTTTGGAAGACATTTAGTAATTTTGCCAAGTTATCTTGTTAGGGTAATTTTATTCAGTAAAGGAATATAAGATAATGCATGGCTATATTTTGCTCTGAAACCTTATGCCACCTTAGTATCGACATGTTTGCGTAGAACATTTCTGTAATATTTATGTCATAAAAAATTTCTGTGCGCGAAATGAGCAGAAGACTCAGCTGCCGCGACAAACCGTCTTGTCCAACACAGGGCTGGCCAGTCAACTAGAGCAAGTACAAACAACGGCCAAATTATCGGGTGTGTGAAGACTTCTCCCTTTTGCACATTATTATCTTTCGTAAAATGCAGTCTGCTCGCTCTTTTGTCCGTAGATGTCTTTCCAGCAACAAGAGTAGACGAAAATGACGCGTAAACCCTATCAATGTCGTAACGTTTCAGTTACAGCGGTTATGTATCCGTTTAGGTGTCATGGCTGCCGATCGCCGCAGCTTGAATACGCACCTAATCAATCCTGTCTGTAAGCGCTTAATGAGCCGAAAATTAAAACCCAGCAGCATGCGCCATAATAAAATTAGCCGCTGTTACTTGTTTGATCGCTCGAAATAGAAGTGCTTCCGTACGCTCACGTTATGAATCACGGGGTCTGAGAGGCGGCAAATTCTCACGACGTCTTAGTTCACGGGGTGGAACAGTTGAACCGCTAGACTCATGACCTTCAACCCTGAGTTGGCGCGCCTTGTTTGGTGATCACAAGTCACTTCTTTTGCGTTCCTTTGACCAGTCTTGTTTATTCATGTGTGGGCAGCGGCTTTGAGAGGCTACGCGCTGTTGCTTCCACGATGGCATCTGCTGTGCGGCGTGCCATGTGGATAATGAAGCCTATATCGACCGAACCCGTGAACAGGGGCGGCCACGAGATTGGCTCAATAGACTTTGGTCTATCACCAAACGCTCATCGCGGCGGTTCCTCGTCGGGCACTCAACGGGCCGGTGCGGTATTTCCGGCAAACGCAATGGACTCATTCTAGCCAATTACGATTCCGTCCATTAAGGGCATGTCTAGAGCCTCTCTTGTCGTTGGCTGTGATCATGCTTTGTAACGAGATGACAGCTGAGACTTTGGAGGCCAGACCAGGTGCGCCCGCCGCATGATCGAATTTCTCGAGCTGACACTAACAGCTGCTCGGTTATGCTATTGTTTATGTGCCCAAAAAGTCCACATCTCGAATCGAACTGCCAGGAAGATTGATAAATAAGCAAGAGTGACTGATCTCAGGACTCGACCGGCCTATGACGCAGTGGCCAGGAGAGATCACAACATCCGCGCCTGTTTTGTGAGGATGAGATCGTGAAACGGGCGCCTACCGCACATTAGAGATATAGATATTTATCTGTGTAGCGCCCATGCACTTACCGCTTTATGCGCATATAGATTGCGAGACTTGGAGCACTTCACAGATGTGAGTACCCCTGGTACCACAAATTATTTCGCGCTGACCGTACCCTGGTCTCCCCCGGACGGTCCCAGACACTTTCGAACAGTGAACTACATTGTTAATCCCTGCGCCAAATACTTCATCATTTCCTCTATCTGAATGGCTCCCTATTTTCGCTCCTTGAGTCAGGTTTTCTTTCCAGTGTCAATTTTACTAGAAGACTATTTCTGTCTTGTTTCTCATTGAGATCCTCACAGCCCAGTTCCCGACTGGCCCGTCATGAAGTTTGGAAAGAAGTATGACCAGCCACTAATGAATGAATAATTAGCGGGACTGTTACTAATCGTATCGCGATAGTCTGCCTAGAAATCAGGTTCCGGAATGGAGGTATTAATTTGTCCTTTTTACTTGCAATGGGGTCATGGACGACTAACGACTTCTCTCTAACTCACTCGTCCATAGTTCCTACTATTTGAACTACAAATCCCTGAAGAAGCATATCCGTACTGCAAAAGCTCGTGCCGCGGCGTCAGGTGCACCTGATGGCCCCATCAACGAGTCCTTTTTGACTCGTAATGCTCCCCTTTTATGCTTCGATGTTCCTATGAGTCACACGAATCATGCTGACCTCTGGCAGCGTTCTTCTACTCGCTCGATCGCAATCTCGAGACCGTCGATGCGTTCTACAACAAGCGCATGGCGGAATGCTCGCGCAGACTGAAGGTGCTTCTCGACCGCTTTCACCAAAGCTCTTCGAAGCCCGAGGAATTTGACAGAGATGACCTGGAGGATTTGGTCGGCGCGCTTCTGGAACTACGAAGTCAGCTGAGGATGTTACAGGTAACTTAGACTCTGAGTCTAGTTTGTTTTGGAATTAGAGCTTGCTGCTGATGGACTCCATAGTGGTATGCTGAAGTGAACAAGCGTGGTTTCGTCAAGATTCTGAAGAAGTAGGTTTTCATAGAATGGATTGTGTGTGTTCTCTTGTGCAGTTGGGCAGCGATTCTAATATCATTGATAGGCTGGATAAGAGAACTGGCGTGAGCGAGCAATCCCGATATTTGGATTCAAAAGTCTACATCTTACCATTCGCGTCTGCGGCAGAAGTAAACCGCGATATGGAGGCCATCAACAATTGGTTATCCAGCCTCGCACCAGATGAGGTTAACGACAGCCCACCCCGTCCGATGTCACCAAGCGACTTGCGGACTGCCTCAGTTCCCTTGACACCTAATCTCGAATCCGCAAAAGCGGCTGTTGCTTCCGACGATCTCGATGCTCTGAAGTCGACCTTGGCAGATACGGGCAAGGGCTTGACGCAGAAGGTTTTACTTGCAACACTGCAAAAGGCCGTTAGTTTGAGATCCCTGAATTGCATCGAGTATCTTCTTCAGCAAGTTGACGACCTCACTGACCCGGCGGATCTACGAGAGCGGAATATCATCCACAGGCATGTCGTTGCACTTGGACGACAGAGATCGACCGATAACGTTGAGAAGACTACAAGGGACTTTTATATTATGCCCGCTGAGAATCCTGTTTCGACTGCTCAGTTAACAACGGTGTACGGTAGTGATGGCGAGAACTCGACGGATGAGATTGCGATTCTTCGGTTCATCCTTGATCACCTAACTCTTTCCCAGAGACCTGCGTTGGCTGCCCGAGATGCTTACAAGCGAAGCCCTCTTCACTACGCAGCGCAGTACGGCATGCGACTAATCACCGAAGTCATCATTGAGTATCTAAAGAAGTGGGATATTTTTGAAGCGTCGAATGGTTTGGATGCACCTGAGTGGGTAGACGCCGAGGGCCTGACTCCCTTCCATTTGGCGGTCATCGGGAAGCATCCAAAGACTTTGAATGCCCTCCTGACTGCGGCTCAGGGGCTGCATCCGCGCGACTCGTCTCATCTTCTTGTCCTTGCTGCGAAGTCGAACTATATCGAAATTATTGACCTGCTCATTAAAGCAGGACTCGATATCGACTATGCCGACGAACAGCTTGGCGAGACGGCTCTCTATACGGCTGCTAGATTTGGTCATACCGAAAGTGTGGACCTTTTACTCAAACATGGAGCGAATACAGAGGTCGCTGAGAACACTTACGGATGGACACCTCTTTTTATTGCTGCTGTCGAGGGATATCTGCCTGTAGTGGAACTTTTGGTCACGAATGGAAGCGACACCGAGAAGACTGATGGATCTGGGTGGACTGCCATCGAGCATGCGTCGTTGAGAGGTCATTTGGATATCGCTAAAATACTTCCTGCGCGAACTGACAGTGCTTCGCCTATGCAATCGGGTACTGATGTGTCTAGTGCAGCTTCCGCATCAATGGATAGTCTACTGTCGCTTAACTCTTCGTCGTCCTCCAAGTTATCCACGTCACCGTCAAACGCGAGTGGCTCCGGTGTCCCTACGAATTACGAACCGGTGAAGAGTTTCGGACACAGGTACCTGAAGAATACGTCTATGATTCTTGTCACGCTAGGTTCAACAGATATGCGGTCTGATGTAGTGCCGGTGCAGTTGGACCGGGTTCCGTTTTCGAGAGTTCACTCCACTCAACTGGATACAGCACTGTCTCTTGTTGTGTGGGCGGAAAATGCAGAGGGGGAGCCGACCATTATCGATCTCCCCATTCAGGATAATCCATCGACGGAGCCGATTGTATTCTACAGCAGCAATGCTTCCAAGACGAAATTGTTTTTCGACATTGTTCCTACATATGCCGGCAATCGGAATCAGATTCTAGGCCGCGCTGTTGCTATGCTCTCTACCATTAAGACGTCAGTAGGTCAGTCTGTTCGAAGTCTCCACCAGACCATCACTGTCCCGATTGTTCAAGCGACAACACTTGACTTTCTGGGAGTGGTGAATTTCGAGTTCTTAATCGCGACTCAATTCACCCATCCGAATCTGAGCATCGCAAAGTCGCCCACGTACTGGAAATCGCTCACTACCACGCGTGTCATCGGCCATAGAGGACTGGGCAAGAACTCCACGAGCAGAAAGAGCTTGCAGCTTGGTGAGAATACTCTCCAATCCTTCATTGCTGCCGCGAATTTAGGAGCAAGCTATGTCGAATTCGATGTCCAACTTACAAAGGACCGCGTGCCTGTCATATACCATGATTTCCTAGTGGCCGAGACTGGGATCGATGTTCCCATGCACGCCCTGACTTTAGAACAATTCTTGAGTGTCTCTGAGCGACGAACACCGAAACCCCGAAGCCGCACATCGTCGCCTAGAAGGGCCGAGAGCAGAAACAGTTCACACGGTGATAGTGATGGCATCAAACCGGGTCGGCGTCACAGATCCTTGTCGTTGGAAATGGGTGATGAGTCGGATGCTGAGTACCACGAGCGGCTGAAGTTTACAAGAGACTTCAAGAAGAAGGGATTCAAAGGAAATTCAAGAGGTTTGAGTATACAAGCACCCTTTACAACTCTTGAGGAAGTGTTCAAAACTTTACCTAAGAACGTTGGGTTCAACATAGAGTGCAGTATGTATAGAGAAGGCTTCTAACCTGTTGCTACATTGCTGATCGGGTATAGAATATCCCATGCTGGATGAGAGTCAGGCTGAGGACATGGATGACTTAGCCATCGAGCTTAATGAGTGGGTCGATACTGTCTTGCAGTGTGTCTACGATCACGCGGACGGCAGAGATGTCATCTTCTCGAGTTTCCATCCCGACGTCTGCTTGATGTTGTCAATTAAACAGGTATGTAGATGTTTCACATTCCACAATTTGAAATTTCGTTGGCTAATGCTCAAGTAGCCCTCAATCCCTATCCTGTTCTTAACAGAAGCAGGGACCGAAAAAATGGCAGATGTCAGGGCATCCAGCCTGCAGGAGGCTATTAGATTCGCATCTCGCTGGAATCTGCTGGGGCTTGTGTCAGCGTGCGAGCCCTTGATTCTAACCCCTAGATTAATCAGGTACGACTTCGTAAGATTTTCATGCTTAGCTATTAGTGACGTTGCTGATTCGAAGATCACAGGGCTGTCAAGGAATCTGGTCTCGTGTGCTTCAGCTACGGTACTATGAACAATGTTCCAGCGTACTGCCAGATGCAGATGAACTACGGTCTTGATGCGGTTATTGTCGATTCAGTTCTTGCTGTTCGTAAGGGATTAACTGCATCCTCTGCTCGAATTTGAAGGGTTGAGCGCAAGGTATTATTTTGAACTGGCGTTTAAGTATATTAAACTGTAAATTGCTTCATAGTGTTTTTCTATCGTGCATCTTTGTAGTATAGCAATTTGGCTGGTTATGCAGGAACTCAAAGTAGGAAAGGTAAAAGAAAAGGAAGGACTATACTGGTATAGAAACACAGAATCATGTAAGCTTTTTCTTTTCAGATGAATTGGTTCTCTACTTTTGTTATCATGGAGGATTGTTAAAAAATTGTGGGCTCTATATGGAGTCAATGCAGGAAAAAACTGATTACAATCTTCTCGCGCCGTCCGAAATTGATTATATCTAACTTAAAAGACATCCGCACGAATCATCGAATACGGCAATACTAGTACCAGAAGCTGATGAGTTGAGGATGCGAAACTGATGGCCAAATGCGAGGTGAAACCATCATCGACAAAGTGTATGTCCGGATTGATTAATCCTCGTCAATAAGTCATGTAGCGTGATTTCTTCATCTCACTGTTGTCTAGCGTAGAGTCAGTAGTCAGTGGAGTGCGAGATTCCATCCTATAGCTTCAGCTCGTCTGATCCGCTCGTCTGATCCGCTCGTCTGATCCGCCTTTAGTTCGTCTACATTGTGCAAGCGTAGGCGACAGACGCGGTGGCTGGAAACACGCATCGCGAGTTAGTGTGCATAGAATACCCCTAGTAATGACTACTATATACAAAATGCCAGGCTATCAACGCTCCAAAAACGCCAAGTTGTGTGAATCCCGTATCTTACGCGTTATCTCCGACCGTTTTACCACTACTACCTCTCAAACTGCCCTTCTTCCGTATCTGCCTCACCACATCTCTCCGCCTTCGCTTCGCCTTGCGCGTCCACTCCCCCCGCTTCTCCCAAAACTCGGACAAAAATTCCTCCCGAGAAAGAGCAGGGCGCGCAGGGATCTTGCTGAATTGAGATTGAGCGCTTAAAAAGTGCGATTCGGTGTGTGGGAAGAAGAGTGGGAGGTCGATGCGGCGTACGTGGCTCGACATAGGCAGTGGTTTCGTTAGTCTGGCAGCAGTTTCTTTATCGACGTCAAGGTCGGACGGTGCGTCGTTGCTGTTCCCTTCTTCTTCTTCTTCTTCTTCTTCTTCTTCTTCTTCTTCTGCTGGAGCTGCATATTGGTCATCGGCATTGACTTGTTCCGCGTCTTCATCCTCTCCCTCTCCGAAAAGCGAGAACGACGATTTTGCGGAATCTGGGTTAAAGAGTGACCGAAGAGTCTCAGTAACGACTGTCTTCCCGCCCCTCGGTACGCGCACCTTCACAGCAGTCATTATGGCCTCCGATTTTTGATCTGAGCAGCTGACCTGTGACGAAAAGGGCGTCGAAGGTTAGTATGGGGAATAGATGAGTACAACAGAACAAGTAAATCCAAAAAAAAAATTCAACGCATTCTGGGTTAGGGTGGTGGTATTACCCTGCTTATCTTTCGCTTGTCATAACCCAATTTGAGTTGGGGGTTTACTAATTTCATATATGCAGCTTAGCTGAGCATCTGAGCATCACGGCAATGGTTCTGGCCCCGACATTTTCCATTTACGCGTAATAGTCTTGTGATAAAAAGTTGATATCCATTTATTCGTCCTCATCGTCATGCCATACATTATGAGAAGTGGCGCCTCGCTCTCTACAGGTTGTTAGCATCTGATCAAAGGCGACACAAGAAACAGGTTTACTCACAGTGGCATGTCCTGCTCAAACATATCCTGGAGAATCTTCAAATTACGTTCCTTCTCGGTGCGAAGTTGTCGGTCCTCCTCGGTTTCGTCATTGGCTTGCCAGGGTGAAGAATGAGCCGTTGAAGGGACGATCTCTATGTCTCCATCTTCTACGACGATATCCGCTCTATCGTCAATCCCAGCTGCTAGGGCCTCTATCTCCCCAGGCTTATACAGAGGCCACACCTTCTTCCTTCTCCATACTGCCTCGACAGTTTCCCCCTTTCCGTTTATCCACTCTCCAATCTTCTTCGACACCTCATCCTCCTCTCCCTCCTCATTCTCAAACATCCACACAAGCCCCCCCGTATCGCCTCTCCTCGGTTGTCCCCACAACTTCTGCTTCTTGCATTTGACCACCCGCACTTTCCCACCATAGTTCATCCGCACCCTGAACGAAATCGGCTGTTTGCGAAAATCCCGCTCCGACATCCTCATCCGCCCATGAATCATCCGCCCATTGAGATATACCCGCCGCGTAAGCACCAATTCCCTCTGCTGCTGCTCGTCCCTGCTTTGCCTAACTAACCTCCCCCGCTGCGCTGCCACTTTTTCTGCTACTTCGGCTTCCAAATCGCGCGAGGCGAGTAGTTCCCGCCGCCGGGTCTCATAATCCGGTACCTTCGCTTCATCGACATGTAGCACCATACCCTTATATTTCACGCCATTCAGCGCCTTACGTAGGGAGGAATAGCTCTGCTTCGTGACGCTAACTGTTATGAAACCGAAGTAGGTGTCGAGCGCAGGTTTGCGGTGGATCGAGAATGGAGTGAGCGGGGTGCCGAACATAGATAGCCGAGATATTAATTCGCCTGGGTCGCCGGCGAGTGAGGCGGGAAGGGGGGAGATGTGTAGGCGGACGGGCATGGCATCAGCATTGAGATTGACTTTGTTTATGGACATTGTGTTTGTTCATCCGCGTAGGGGACAAATTTGGAGACGTACTGGGAAAGTGTTGGTTCACCGGTAGTGGACTGCTTTGACTGGGTGCTCGATCTCAAAAAAATTTCGACCTTGGGAGGTTCGCGATGAGATCATTGGTGGGAGGGTAACGACTTATACAGGATGTTTATACGCAAATACGACCTCATATGGGGAGCGCTGCGCGCACAGGGGTTGTTTCTCCCATCACGAACCTCCCAACGGTCAGCCTTGGAAAAAAAAATTATAGATCGTGTAAATCCCACTTCGACTAGTGCCAGGGGATCTAATCCAGAGCCATCACGAATCTTGTTCCACTTCTTCAGTTACAGAGCTGACTATACGTAGCACAACATGGCACCACCATCTATTACTTATAGTGGGCACGTCGACTTCCGAATGCGGCTCGTACTGGCAACATTGTCAGGGCGGCCCATAAAGATTGAGCAAATCAGGTCTGACGATATGGAACCTGGTGTGAAGGGTACATTTATGGTGAATTATACTTTATAAATCTATGCTAACATTTGCTCGGGTAGATTATGAGGTTTCTTTTCTACGACTATTAGAAGCCGTAACAAACGGCAGTGTCATTGAGATTTCATACACGGGCAAGTCCAAATCCAGCATCTTATGAAGTGGACCATTGCTAACCTCGTACAGGTACCACCGTCCTCTACAAACCCGGCCTAATAGTAAATGGGACCTACACGCACAACTGTCCCTTCTCCCGCGCTGTCGGCTACTTCATCGAGCCCATCCTCCTTCTCGCCCCCTTTGGCAAAGCGCCTCTCTCGCTCACCCTCACAGGCGTGACTTCCAATGGGATCGACCTCGGCGTTGACACAATCCGCACCGCTATCTTCCCCATCTACCAAAAATTCGGCATCGAGCGACAAGAACTGCGCATCATCAAGCGTGGTTCCCCACCCCTTGGTGGTGGCGAGGTCAACCTCTTTCTCCCGCATATTGTGCTACAGCCGAAGACACTGCACGCGGCGATAAAGGCGCCGCCAGTGTCGAAGCTGCGTGGGATTGCATACTCGACGCGCGTGAGTCCCGCGAGCGTCAACCGGATTATTGAGGGTGCAAGGCGGGTACTAAGCGGGACAGGGTGTGAAACATTTATATACAGTGATGTCGCGAGAGGAGACGAGTCCGGTAAGAGTCCTGGGTTTGGAGTGACGCTGGTAGCAGAGACGAGGTCAGGTTGGTGTTATACGTCCGAATCGACTGGTGGGGCAGGCGAGGCACCCGAAGATGTCGGTGAGAGGGCTGCGAGAGCGCTGCTGGACGAGGTTTCTGTTGGCGGGATGGTCGGGCGCAATCAGGTCAAGGCACTGTTAATACTCATGGTATTGGGAAAGGAAGATGTGGGTAAGGTGCTTCTTGGAAAAGGAGTAATTGACGATGGATTTGTCAGGCTATTAAGAGATATTAAGACCATGTGGGGTACCGAAGTACGGATAAAGGAACGAGAACACGACGAAGACGATGTGGAAGAGGATTTATCTGCGGAGGAGTACGTTGTAAGCATGAAGGGAACTGGATTTGTTAATGCAAGTAAGAAGATTGCTTGAGTCTTGGCACGGTTAATAAAAGTTACGGTTGTATTGTGTACATTCTATTTACATGCTTAATTTTCTCATTCAACTCCGTAAATCATCGCAAAGTTCCATTTCGCTTTTTCTCAAGTGCGGTCTTGTATGGAGGAGCCGTAGGCTTCTGTACCGGATCGAGACTTATCCCACTCACTCCCTGCTCAAGCCGATACGTAGCATCTGCATCATATTCTGACAAATCACCGCATGCAACAAATGGCGCAATTGACCTCTCTTCCTGCGTATCACTGATCGATTTCAAATTCATAGGCGCCGATGACGGTGAAAGCGTCATTGAACTTGGAGCCCATCCTGGTCGCCGCCGGTATCCTTCGCATACAATGAAGGACTCCAGAGAGGATGCTCGCGAGCTTCGCGGTTTTGCACATGTGACTTTGTCGAACAACAAGGCTAACTGAGAGTAAAGAAGGTCGACGTCTCTACCTCTAAAGATCTTTGCGACGAATGTACCTCCTGGCCGTAACAGATTTGTTGCAAGAGTCAAAGCCGAAAGAAGTAGCTGTCCTTGAATGTACTCGTCCAAGTCGTGTAAACCAGTAACGTCAGGAGCACCATCTGTCATAAATTGTCAGGCATCTTAGACATGATATAGTTGACGGCGATGTAAGTTGTTCGTACCTGAGCACACAAGGTCCGCCGGCTCACCCCCGAATAATTTCAGAATGTTTGTCAAAGTCGAGGGATGTGTAATATCCGCTTGCAGCGTTATAACTCCGGGAAGCGGTGCAATAGGCTGAAGATCGACAGAGACAATCGTAGCCGACTCCTTCGGTAATGACCGCGAAAGAACCTGACTCCATGAGCCTGGAGCGGCACAGAGATCGACAACGCGCGATATGCCCTCGAACAGGTGAAATTGCGAGTCAAGTTGAAGAAGCTTGAATGCCGACCGAGCACGCCATCCCTGCTCTTTTGCTTTGCGGTAATACAAGTCGCGCTTGTCTTTACTGCACTTTCCCATTTCCAATTAATGTAGGAAACATAAGGGGGGCGGTGTAATTTGAGAGGATAATTTGATGTGGAACAAAATTTTGAACTCTCGGAGACTTGGGAGTTGGTTATTTCTCACGCGCTTGATGCTCTGCCTCACGACAATTCGGATTTAAATAACACACAGATGAACCAAGGTCGCGTAACTTGGATCAGATTGGTATGAAATCCTTCCGGTGAAAGAGAAGAAGTTTATGGAAATATGGCGGCACTCCTGACCGGATCTATTCATCTTTCATCTCTGCTGGATTTACTGCCATTAAGTTGTCTGTAAAGGTTTATGAAGATTTACTGAAGCAATGTTCCTGCTTTAGCCATGGCAGATACTTTTGACTAGGCCTCGGACTCTCTGGATTGAACCGGGATGCCTACTACATGATGCGTAACGAGCCATAGGTGTAAAGCTATCTCGTTTTCACGACGTTCGGTCAGATCCGAAATATCGTGGAACCGGTTGTAATTGATATTTTCTTACATGGAATGCTCTGTGCACTATCTTAAGGTTCCTGGGCTCGGGAGACGAGAGGCTAATGAGAAGGAAGTGGATAATTAAGGGGAAGTGGATAAGCTAGGAGATATGACTGTTTGGCGAATTTGTTCTGTTGATCGTACGTTGGTCTCTAAATGCATTCAAATGCATACAAGTAAGTGAGGTTTCCAACATAAGCTGAAAACTCAGATGCGATAGAGTATATGCACATCTATATGTATATGAATTTACGTCGAATATCCGGTCATAATAACATTAATTTTTCCTATAATACCGTCACTCACGCCTAACTTACGCCTGAATATACAAATCTTTTACAGCCTCAGATCGCTTCTTCTCATATTTCTGAGCACTTTCCAGAACCTTTCGTGTCATCTGGAGTGCGTCCTCGTTCCTAATCCCATCAACATGCTTACTTCTCTTACTCTTCTCCTTTGCATCGTCGCTTCCACCTTTCCGCTTCTTCTTGGTTGCAACATTCTTAAGGGAATGTGCCAGTCCTGCAGTTGACAATTTCTCCATTCGCTGCTTCATCGCTTCTTTATCACTTGTACTTGTCGGATTTATAACTACCAGATTCGTCTTATCTATGTTTGTACCACATTCAAGGCATGCGTCGCTGCTAATTTCTTTCAGCGCGCTATCTGAGAACACATGCCCGCACTCCGCAGCATACACGAAATTTCCTCCACCAGCCTTGATCTCCTTTCTTGTTATCGGACATACCCACTTCCCAGATGGTGACTCTGTTGTAATCTTGAGTTCCACCACATCCTTCAAGCTCTTGATATGCGCAACAACGAATTCGCCATCACCAAAATTTTCAGGAGTGATCAACCACTCCAATATTGCATCCTTATTGTATAACCGTCCCAGATAGTCGCTGACTATTGGCAGCTCCAACGGATTCTTGCTCAACAGGCATGTCGTCCACACGAACGTCGCATTCAGTAAGCTCTGCTCGAATCGTTCGGAGGTTGTCAGCTCCTTAGCCGATGACTTAACGAGCTCTCGCCGAGTTGGAATTGATCCTCCGTCGTTCTAGAATAGACCCACGTTAGCTATTTTCATGAGGCAAACAGTTAGTGTCATACTTACACCCATTTGAGCCGAGTGAGTGTGTAGATATATCTTATGTGTTCCGATTGATTTGAAACTGGATCTTGATTGGGAGTTTACGACAATCGTTGAAAACGCGCAAATGGCTCCTCTCTATTTACGCCATAAAAGCTAGTAATATGAATTACTAAGAACCTTAATCGAAATTTGCCACGAGCACGTGCAGACCACCTGCCCATCAAATCCTCTAGATTTATTTGTAAGATCGAATTTCATTCATCTTTTCTCCAGCATATACTAGATCGGTGGCGATCATTCGTCCTTGTCAATTTTTGTTATAAGTTATACTTCAATCTACATATAACTATATTTACATATTCTTCCGGCCATGGCGAATTATTTGGCATCGATTTTCGGAACCGAGCAGGACAAGGTGAACTGGTATGTGAATTGATATTTGATCTATAATCATTCTTGACGAGCAGATGCTAATAGTTCTATCCAAGTTCTTTTTATTACAAGATTGGAGCATGCAGACACGGGGACAGATGTTCACGAAAACATGTCAAGCCATCATACTCTCAGACAATAATGTGTCCGAATTTATATCAGAATCCAGCATATCAGCAGGGAAACAAACTGAACGAGTCACAGATGCAGAACCACTTCGACGCATTCTATGAAGACTTCTTTTGCGAAGCAGCAAAGTTTGGAGAGGTCGAAGAGGTGGTTGTTTGTGAGAATAATAATGATCGTATGTATTAACCAATGATTATGAAGTATGAGCATGGACAATTTTGTTAACTCGAATTTCTAGATCTGATCGGTAATGTCTACTGCAGATTTAAGTACGAAGAAGATGCACAGAAAGCGTGCGATAATTTTAATTCCAGATGGTATGCTGGGCGACCCATCTATGCGGAACTGAGTCCCGTCACAGATTTTAGAGAAGCTTGCTGCCGGCAACATGAAACGAAGGAGTGTGTTCGAGGAGGATTCTGCAATTTCATTCACTCGAAGAAGCCTTCATCTGACCTGCAAAGAGATTTAGAATTATGTACGTTATCGCCCTATTTTTTTTATTTATTTGTTCTGTGAGCTAACATATCCTATCTTAGCCCAGAGGAAGTTCCTTCAACTCAGAGGAAGGGATGCGAGATCAGTATCAAGGTCTCCATCTCCCGAACCGAAACGCAGATTCCACTAAAAGTTACTAAAGCAGGAGGAGTTTGTGTAGGGTATTAGCATTTTCCTTTTGTATTTTCGGAATTGGTCATTATTCAGTTCGCGTTAAAATGTAAAGTAAGACATGGGGCAATAAAATATGAACCTGTAAGAATAATAACAACATTCTTAACCCACATGTATTCACCTATATTTATCTATTTACAAAACTTATGGCCGTTCGACCCATTCGTCTGACCGCCGAGATGTTGGGCTTTCGTCGGCACCGTACATCAAATATTCCTTGTACTTGTCTATGTACCACTTGCCGTCAAACGCTCCATACTTATATCCCTGGAAAGTGTGAAGAACCTTTGGCAATCGGTTTGAAACGTAGGGAGTAAGCTGAAGGAGTCGTTAGTGCTGTATTTTTTGAATTGCCGGATCTCCAGGAGATCAAACATGTTGGCCGTGGAGTCAACTCACATTGGTAGCGGCCAGACCCTCTGGAACCACATACGTCCGCACTTTGTGATAGTCTATTATATATCGCCCATGCTTCGTATGCCACCCCATATTCGCTGAACCAGTGCCTTTGTAGAAGTCTTTATTTCCATTTTTCGTGTTGAGCGGGACCCGTCGGTTCTGTATTCTGTTGCGGAACGGTATTAATCTATCCTTGAAGTGTCGTAAAAAAGTGGGATTCGTTGGCCTCATTTTGAATTAGTAGTGATTGATTTGCTTATAGCTTACACGTCTGCTAAAAGTCGAAGACCTTCATGGAAATAGAATTGAAATAGAACTAACGTATTAACGATCGATGCGTTCCTGTTCGCGCGCGAGCTAGATCACGTTTTAGTGAGGCCATCAGCGGCATTGCATATATGCCGCAATACCCAAATTTTATTTATTAGCCATAAACGCAAAGTTGCTATAGAAAGTATGCTAGAATCTTCCAAGGTAAACCCTGAGTACAACCCTATTCTTCGCCTTCGATGAACCTTCGTCATCGAATTTCACCTGGAAGTAGTCATCTCTCGATCCTTAAATCATACACGACTACCCATAAATTGCGCACCTCCTCTTAACATATTCTTGACGTTGCAATAATATTCTTCGTTTCAACAACCGGTTAGACTCCTAGATTGCATTTATCTACAGCTTTATAAATTATACAGAAATGGGAGACGCAGATTGGGATTCCGTTACGGTCATCGGCCAGAAGGCCAATTCTCGCCACTCAGCGGCAGCACGCTCGAACTCTGAAATTAACGCGGCACGGCGGACGGGAGGTGTTGTTTCTACAGACAAGAAGTACGGAGCTGGTGGCAACAGAGCTGTCAATACTGATGGCCAGAGACTCACAAAGATTGACCGAGAGAACGAAGTCGTGGCGCCGCCAAAAATTGATCTCAGCGTTGGCAAAGCCATCTCGAAGGCTAGATTGGATAAGTCTTTGACTCAGAAGGATTTGGCGGTTAAGGTCAATGAGAAGTCGAATGTTATCAATGACTATGAGATGGGTCGTGCCGTTCCGAATCAGCAGCTTCTTGGCAAATTAGAGCGTGCGCTCGGTGTTAAACTACGGGGGTCCAATATTGGAGCTCCACTAGGTGGACCAAAGAAGAAGTAGAAGAAGTAACTTAATTCAGTATAACAACAACATGTAGGGAATGGAGTATTGATTGATCCGGAAAAGGACCTTACATGCACCTGATTATTTACAAATCTGTGCACGTGCTAGGAATTTGGTGCATATCGTCACTAAATCACGTCAAGTTCTTTTTGGATCAATATGCTTGGTTAATTGGGATGTTTGTCATGACCAGAGTTATATATGTACAGCCTGTATAAAGAGCAATTGCATTAGGAGCAATGTACTGATTAATTCAAAATAGAGCATACTTTTGATCAAGAAGACTTACACATATGCTCATATATAAGAATTGGGAGACCTCAGCGACTGCCAAGATCCTGCTATGAATAAAGGCACACCTTTCCGCTTCCTGTACCCCCCACTATCCAATTCTGCATAACGGAAGTAATTAGACCGAAGTAGATACTTAGAATTAGATGAAAGCAGCATACCTTAGTAGGATGGAATTTACAGGCTGCTGGGACTGCTGAAACCAGATCACGATCTCCCAGGCGCGCAAGTTGAATCCCATCTGACGTATAGACATCCATGAATCTGTTCATGTTTCCAATTACAAATTTTTGGGCCTGGTCTAAAGGATTCTGCTGCCACTGTGCTCTTAGTATAGTCACCCATCTGATAAGATAATATTAGCTAGCAAAGATTCAGTGAACTAATTAGAATGACTAACCTGCCAGTCTGACAATTATGACGAATTGTTGACGACGGCTTCAGCTCTTCAGGGCCACTATATCCTTTCTGCCATGTTGCTGAGTCCTTCCAATTGAAAATGTTAATAGTATCGTCATAACCATTGCACACCACACTGCCCTCTGTGTTCCAAGAAGCGCAGCTAATACTGAGCCTGCTCTCATATTGGCTCAAGAACGTTGGCTGCAACTCTCCGTCTCTAAGGTGTTTAATCTTCCGGAAGTCCCACAGCTTCATGGTCCTATCCAACGAGGCAGATGCGCAGAGATGTGGCGCTTTGGGATGTAATGAGAAGCCTCCAATCTTTTTGTCGTGTAATCGGTATAGAGAAACCTCTTTAGGAGACCGTAGATCGATATTTCCGACCTACAGTTAATAATTAATATATAGAGCAAGGACAATGTGTTGACATTACTCACTAGGCCACCTAGAGTTGAGAAGTACAATGTATTCGGATCGGCGAATTGTAAGCCACTAACCGCGTCATCATAATTTCCTGCATAGTACAGTTCCGAGCTCACGCCAGTCGTGAAATCTACGCATCGAATGGATCCGTCATAACTGCAGGTGTATAGCTTCTCTGTTATTGAAGGAGCGAATGTAAAGTCTGCTAGAGTCCTAGTATGCACTTTGAAGATGTAGATCTGAGGGAACTCTTCATCATCCACACTTTTGACTTGGTCTACATCCCACACACCCAAATTTCCAACTTTATCTCCCGCTAAAATTAATCGCTTCGATACAGAAGGATGAAATCCTATGTGATAGATTCTCTCAGGTGTCTAGACGCATTAGCACTCTCTTGACCAGATCTAGCGCACATTCGGTACTCACAATCTTGATATCACCCGGATCAAACTTCTCGTAGAGCTGAAGGCCACTGAGATCCTTTCGTAATTTAACAATATCTCCAGCGATCAACTTTTCTTCGCCGTCTGCAACGGCATCGCTGGCATCATCGAACGTCCAAAGCTTTGCCAGTCCGTCCTGCGAAATATCCTCAAACCTCATGTCACCGCCTCTCCGCTGCCTCTCTAACTTATCCTTCTCTTGTTGCGCCGTATAGTCTTCCTCCGCTTTGATCCTCGCGGCCTCCGAATCAGCTTGTATCCCTGCAAGTCGAGCCGACGTCCGACGCGGGGCCGCCGCAATCTCCTTCTTAACAACCGGTGCCTTCTTCGTTTTCTTCACCGCACTATCCGGTGAACTGGATTTCGCAGCGCGTCGTTTATGGGAAGCGGGAGCATTAGCGACGGGTATGGTCCCCATAGAAGCGGCTAGGTTGGACAATTCCAGCTCTCGCAGAAGCGCATTGTTGCGCTCTATGTTGGCCCGCCTTTGAAGCTCGTACTCATTGAGGCCCGACTCTGTATCTGTCATTGTTATTATTTAGTAAAACAGTTCAATTTTAACTGTTAAGACTCTATTAGATGAAGACTTGAGGCGCTTTTGCGGCTCGGAAGACGCGTCCGTCCTTAGTACCAACACGAACGCGACGGTGAATTTGGGCTAACCGGGACTTTTCGCGTCAGAAAAATGTACATCTCCAGCTACAATACAGCCTTGCATCTAGCTGATGACGCGACCGCAACCAAGCGTGCGATCATAACTAGTCACTTTTTCATCCCAACTACACCAACACATCATCTTTGCGATGGTAACTAACTTCGGTGATCGCGGTACGCTAGGACTACGGCAAGTTCAACCTGAGTGCACGAAGCATTCGAGTGGAACGGAGTGAAAAGTCGAAAAACACCGAGTACCATTGTGTAAATAAACGAAATCAAACGGAACATACAATGCCAGTCTATTCTAATTTACATGGCGCCAAACCAATTAGTGCGCCAAATACCCTCTAGCCACCAGACCATAGTTTTTCTGAATACCCTGATTATTATACACATTATTGACATGAACGACTTCCACTCCAACACTCCCATTCCCAAGCTCGTCGCCGGTTTTAATATTTTGGAGCGTTTCCACGATAGTCAGATCAGCGCCTGCGGAGACGTACAATGTTACATGTAAGACTCTATCTTCCCATTGCTTGGGAACCACAGGCTCGTCCCTTTCCGCGACCACCAGAAACCTGAGCTCGTTCTCGAAGGACAGAATATCTGCGGTAAGAACAACATACCACACATCACCGTACGACACCTTAGTCGCAAATCCCGCCACCTTACTATACCGCACCATGAACCTATCCTCCTCCTCGTCGTAATGATCATCGTCATCATTATCCACCACAGGTTTATACCGCTGGTTAATCCCTGTAGCCCCCCACTCCACGTCGGCACCAACCGGCAACTCCACAACTTCAACCGCCAACGTCACTTGCCAATCCAAGAACGCACTCTCCTTTGCGACCCGCATAGCCGTCTTTGCACCCTCTGCGCTAGCCGCATAAGCAATGGCAAAAAAAACCTTCCCGGACTGATCCCCATCCAACACCGCGTCAAACACCCGACGAAGATGCTGAAGCGCTATAACTGCCTGCCCGAGCAGATCGGTCCGGTCGTAAAGCGACATGGATGCCGGAATGAGCGGGACTTGACCGGATAGTGCGACGCATTCGGACGTTGCGATGGCCTGGGAATACGGACCGATGTTGGCGGGGGCCCAGTAGCTTCTGCCTTGCACGTGGAGACCTGATCGTAGTTGCGGGGTACGTGTGATTGTAGCGGAGAGGGATGCGCGCGAGCACGCCGGGAGGCGAGTCGATATGCAGGCGCGCGAAGGGGGATTAGCTTTGCACGGGGTGAAGAATGCTTTATAGGCGGTGTTGGCTTGTGCGAAGTCAGACATAGAGGAGAGGAGTAGGGTGATGGAGGTGATAGCATAGGGGTCTGAGATGCCGAAACGGTTAGAGAGGATGGTAGAGAGGGTGCGCAGAATGGAGAAGATCTCGGTGGAGATGTCAGGAGATTCGAGGGCTGTTATGTTGGAGATCGTGATAGCAGTGGAGGAGACACCGATTGAGAGAGCAGGGAGTGGTGGTAAAGGAGACGGCGAGAGAGATAATTCGCTTTCCTCTGCGTTGTGCTCGTCTTTTAAGGCTTCATAGACTTTAGAGGACTCCGTGTCAAGCAACGCTGGCACCGCAACCTCCACATCCCTTGCGTCGTCCACCACCTCCACAGCATGCACCTTCACTTTCAAATACGCAACCTCGCTCGCCCCATCCCGCACCACCTCGCTCGCGTCAACAACCAACCTCTTCCTCGTAAATACGCCCGGACAATTTAAAACCAGCGTTTCATACTCCCCACCCTCACCACAAATATGAGTCCCATACAATTCATTCAGCTTCTCCAGATCACGTCGCACTTTGTCAATGCTCTTGCCCAAGTGCTTCTCAGCCGTGAGTCCCGCACCTGCAACTTTGATAAGAATGGCGTTAACATTAGCGGCAATCATCTCGTCTAGTAGTGCGCCCTGGTCACTCCGCTGCCAGAGGTAGGACAGCGCGGTCAGTCCGAGCCGGAAGCATACATTTTCGACGCGGGTGCGCTGATATGTCGAAAGGATTGCACCCACAGACACCGCCTCCACTGCGGGATGATGCTCCATCACCGTCCGCAGTAGGGCGCATAAGTCCTCGGTCTCGTCCTCTACCGTAGGGGTATAATCCAGGTTCATATCCACAGTTCTGCCGGTAATGTACCCCCTGTACATTGGCACACCGATGCACTCCTCATACAGGTCTAGCGCAGTGTGGCCGACAGTCTGGTACATAAAGCTGTCGAGTTCCTCGGTCGCAGATGTAGGCGGGGGACGTAGGTTCGCAAGCGCGACGAGCGTGTGGTTTTGCCGGAGGCAGTGGAGGATGTTGAAGCAGGAATCTTTTCCGCCGGAGACGAGGGCGACGAATTTCATTCTGGAAGGATAGAAAGAGCGTTAGCATCTCGTCTATCGTGTATACATTAATCAATAAACAGACAAGGATCAAAACGAAGTGTAGGAAAATGTTCCGAATCTTCTATAACGCGTATTAACGGGAAAAGTAATATACGTCTCAAACCATCGGAGATAGTGTAAGCTATGTAAAGTTTGCTATCGCAAGAATGTAGAATCTATCAATTTCTAACCCAGAGATACATGTATAAATCATGAATGCAGTGGTTAAGGACCATAGATGTGTTAAACCTAGGCTTGATATTCTTGCTCTTTGGGAAGAGAATATGACAAAGGAAGAGAAAGAAGCCATCATTACCTGTATTATATTCTACAGTAAAAAAAAAAAAAAAAATTCAATAGAATCAGAGTCAGAAGGTCGGTCCTCGTCACCTCAGTTACGCCATCCCATAGAGATTCTCGCAAATGGACGACACATGGAAATTATCTGAATGGACTTGCTTTCTGCCATCGATCAACGAAAACAAGCTAAATAAAAACGCGTGCACATTTTTTCAACCGTCCTGCCGGCAGACCCTAATCCACTTCAAGTGAATGTTGTACCCTAAACTGATGAGCTATTGCGAGTTGGGCTTTGTCGAATCGCCTCAAGAAACAAGATAAAGACAATCAGTGAGCTAACAATAGATAGCTCGATTTCACACTCTAGCGCGTTCATACAGAATCCTGAGATGAGCAGCCCGAAATCACCTTTTCGATTGCAGAAATCTGCAGGGAAGCAACAACCTCGCGGTATCTGACCTTTTAGAATACATATGGAATGAGCTAATTACTCACAATTTATACTTCTAGGTGCTGATATCCCGGACTGCAAAACACCGCCTCATGCACATGTGGCACGAAGCGAAGCCGACCGCGGACATGGCAATTCGACACAAGTGCATTGAGGTATGGACAGACAAGTAGCATCCTAAGTGGCCCGTGTGATTAAGGCACTTAACGTAAGATGTGGTGCGAGAAATAAGCAACCTGAAGGCAACGCGTGAATTCAGGCGGAACGATGTTCTAGAAGGCAGCGAGCGCCCGCCGCAGCCGCCGGCCGAAAGTCCGAGCACATTAGCCCACAGTCAATCCAACTATTGCACGACCGCCCAACTTTTTTTGGTGAATGTTGACACTGAAAGATCGATGCAATTTTCTCGACCTTCCCAGTAAGTTTATCGAATATGATGTCGATACCCGATGGACTTCAACATTCCGAATACTGGATGATGGCCTACTAGCAAGATGCCAGATCGACAAGTTCCTAGAACTTCAACGCGACCTTCCCTTGCCTTCGTTCACCGAAAGTGATTGGGGCCGACTTAAACAGATCCACAGAGTCCTCTCCAAGTTCAATGAACTTACCTTATTCGTCTCCA
>PPJX02000127.1:0-44422 GCA_003705915.2 Lipomyces lipofer | reverse complement strand
TGCTGCTATTCTTTGCCGTGCCAGGAAATTCGAATTTTGCGTCCGTGGCGGCTGTCGGACCGGGGATGAGTGGTGTGTTTGGTAGTGGCAGTGGAGTGTCGAGCGTTGGTAGTCGTGGTGGTGCTTCTACCGCAGGTGCCCCTACCACGACGAATGGAAGTCTGAACAGGAATGGTCCAAGGCAAGGAGGATTTGGGGTGTTTTATTAGGAACTTGGTAGAGATGGATTGAGCAATGGGACATATAGAAATTTTTTGGTTTTGGGTAATCATATGGGTTTGGATTTCATCTCGTTTGTATGCTGAAGTGGTGTTCTTGGATGATCGGTTCTTCCATTTTGAACTTTACATACTTATTTGCATATTTGTTAGTTTTTGGGGTTTGTAACAATATCATCTGACAGGAGGTATGATGGGGCCATCAATAGACGACGACGTACAAGACAGGCTTAAAATTGAGAGAAGGGTAGAAAATGTGTGCGCTTGTCCTGCGTAGGGCCGCCATGGATCATAGTCACTGCCCTTACAGTCCGCATCTGCTGACACCAACAAGACGCCTTTGCTGAAGTGGATAGTGGATTGCGGACATAAAGCTTTTGTGAATCCTCCGCGGGTAAAGTATTTGTATTCTGTAGAGGAGGAACGTTTGACTCGTAATCTACCTTGACCATCATCGTCGCCATCCGTAACACTAGTCCTGAGATGACTAGACCCTTCAAGTAAATAATGCGCGATATCGTCATCCGTTGAGCCAGTGAGTTGACCGTTAACGTCGTTTCGCGTGGATGTCTGAAGTCAAATGTCTGTCCTTTTTCGTGCAACGGGGGCTCACCGGTCGCGTTATGAGAACATGCTGAACTTGTTGAAGTCCAGTTCGAACATGCGGGACTTGCAACTTCTGAGAGACTTGCAGCTTTGGGACACGCTTATTGTGCCATGTACATACTCGCCACGCCAGTGCCCTGAAAGTTTGGTTACCAAGCGATTGAAACACACACGCCGGAACCACACAGGGAAATCACATCGGACTAGCCACAACCACCGTGACACTCCGGGCGGACGGTTAGCACTGAGCTTTTCTTGCTATCTCCATAATACTATTCTCGATCACCCTGCAGTTCACAAGCACCATCAGCCACTATCGCCACGATATAACAATAGATACAGAACAGAATGGAGTGGGTATTCTTGAATCATCCAGTTCCGGACACTCAGAAGATGGGAATGAACGACATGCTGTAAGCGAGAATCGTCGGACCAGAATCAGCGTACATACCAATTGTACCCGCAAAAACTTTCCGCATAATGCCTATGACTCCCCAAATTTCCCGTTGTGATGGGATAAATAATACCATCGCCCATCCATTAGTGTATAACAACATAGTGTATTGTACCGACAGTTACCCAAAACTTCCAATTTACTGTCTGCCAGCGACGGACCTGTAAATCAATCGATAATAAAGATTTATTCATCCATTTTATCCGAGCCGAGCTTTCCAAAATAACTCCAGAAAATGAAACTGTTTACAAAACAACCATCACTATCCATTGCGTCACCTTCACTTAATTCGGACCTAATGAACAATGTTGGCGTCACCATTACCCTTCGTAGAACTGAGTCTCTGGTCCCTGAATGTCCACAGAAGTATCATGCCGACGACAGCTACGGCGACGACATACGCGAGGATTCGTCGCATGGGGCGATTGTTGACAAAGTCGTACGCGGTCTGAGGACCCCGCGAGCTGGAGGGGGAATAGAAGCTGAAAGAGGAAGAGGCGGGGGTATATCTCGAAGATGGGCGGTATAATGACTGCTGACTCATCTTGGGCGTTATCTGTTTTAGATATTATCGATCTGAGAAGTAATAATGATTAGAATGAGAAACGATGTGTTCAACAGTGGCAGTAGCACGCAACCTATCAATATGAAGTCAATGTCAAAGAAATGTCCTTGTAGAGATTGATACTGAATTAAAACCAGCGTACGCGATATAGCGAGGTTATGTTGGGATGGTCTTTGACTTCGTTTAACTCGCTTTCCCTGAGAAAGACGGGATATTCCGCGACGCCCAGCGGAGGATAAGAGTGGCCGTAACATGTATCACGTGCTTCTCAGTGGCCAGCGCGGTTAGGACGCGTCTCCCATAATGTATGAAATGTCGCTCTTGAAGCCGTGAGAATCCTCAGTAGTCATTAGCCCCATAAGATTAGCTGTTGCAACTCTAAATAGTAGATAGTCAACTAGAATGAATCTTCATGGCTTCTTCGCATATATGATTTTACTGCAAGATCACGGCTAAAACTAAAGAACTGCTTAAATCAGCGAGACTTCTGTCGACATAGTTGCCACTCATTAGGAATGCAAATGTAGACGTATGTGGCACGTCATTAACATGAGAGGGGAGGACGTGGCTGTTACGCGTAGCTCTCAATCAAAAGCCGATTTTACGTAGATTACCAGCCAAACCGTTAACATCTGCCCGTCTGTTTTGAATTCGACCACAAGTTCACGAAGTCCTCGGGTGGTGAATTCGAAACAACATCAGACTCCAAACTTCTCACATAGTTCTAGTGCTCTCGCGCACATCACATTTTCGACTACGGATGTCATTATACGTCTGATCTACATCCGACCTCCCTCTGACCTGTTGCCCTGGGTATACTTACTGACACCATACTGTCTGACTGCCCTGTCTGCTAGGGACTATTAGGTGCTCTACGTGCTCTGGCTACTTGACAGCCTATAACATGTTTTTCTGTCATCCTCAGTTTGCCTGGTTTCCATCTGTCATCTGCGTTCTGTCTGCTTGATTGCATATCTGCGCATTTCTCTGAAGCTACCTTAGTGTTTCTGATCAGTGATCAGCGACGATTTCTCGGGCCCTCTTCTGATCTTAGACTACATTGACGAATCACTCTGATAAAGAGTAGTTTTTCTTAAATAGTAGTCCTATTTAGCCGTTCTGAACGTCCTGAGTACTCTGATAATCCTGCTCCAATTCTTGTCTGTCTACCAAACATTGCCTAATGCGTATATACCTCCGGAGTTCTGGACTGTCAGTGGTAAGTTTGCGATGCAGAAGGGACGACCGAGTGGACGATCTAACGCTTCTGGTTCACGATCTACGGGCGCCAATAAGCAATCTTGGTGGCATGCCATATTTTGCTGCGGCTACGGGTTGGAGTGACTGTGCGGTAGCTGGTAGGTCCAGCCCAAACGGCGTGGCTTAGATTGGACATCTGTATCGCCTGGTAATTCTTGAAGACCCTGTTTTGTCAGTCTTAATCGTCAGACTCCCACCATCTGAGCAGTCGGACAGCCAAGTGAATCGTACCGAGTCACCCTAACCGCAGTCACATATATCTAGGCGCATGGCACTTTACAGGATCGTCAATCGCTCCGAAGTCAGATGTGCACGTGCCGCACGGCTTCTCGCTAAAACAAGTTGACCCGGAGTTCGAGATGCCTGGAACATGAACTTCTGAGCTGCCACGCATTGCGGTTGCAAAGTATCATGACGAAAACCGTTTGAAGGGCGCATTCCAATACAGAATTTTCCATTATTGGGCCCTATCTTCAAGTGCTAGTTGCTAATGTACCTTTGTAAGTTGTGTGGAGAGAAAACGTGCGTGAACTTAAAAATATTATCGGTTCTGCTTTCCACCGCGTGGCCTTCTCGCGCGGATATTTTAAACGTCCACGACTTCACATGAAGACGGGATCTTCCCGGACCCGTATAGATGTTTTTACATTATTCTCGGATAATTCATTGCGGATAGATACATTGTAGTTACAATTTCTACGAGTCTGACTCTACAATAGCAATGTCGCCTGCAGGCAAGTTCGAGTCGCGTTCGGCGCCGCGCTCCCCGGGAGTCAATAATGCGTTTGGCTCTCTGCAGATGCCGAAACAAGTCCCGCCAATTGCCGACTTCTTTTTCATCGCAGGTGTTGACGAGACAGAATTAAATGTTTTCCTGGAGGAAGAGAAGACAGTTACGACTGATTCCGTCGAGGGGGAGAGAGAAGCAAGAGAGATCGATAACGAAAGAATGGATGATAGGAAAGGTGACGACAAAGGGTTAGCGAAGATTATGGAGACAGTGTATGAAAGGACGGGCCAGGATCCGACCACAGCGCCGCCTCCAGTTCCAGTGAAGAGTAGCGAGAGAATTATGGGCTCTTCGATGCAGCAGGATAGGCAGCAAGATAGAAAGCATGAGCATGTCGGTGAAAGCATTGCCATACCGCCAAGTCCTCCAAGAACACCGTCAACAATCAATACCTCATCATTCAGCCGATCTTCGCAATCGTCTTTTTTATTGTCACCCAACACTGCAGATAAGCCTATCGTGACTTCGAACAGTACCGAAGGCTCAGACTTCGACGCCGCGATTACCGATTTTGCTGAAAATCGGTCGTTTTTCCTCAAGCAGTTACAAGACACATCTACGAATATCAGTCACGATGAGGAAATTCTTACCGCGAACGAAGAGACGAAGTCCAGCATTACGACACCTAAATCCGACAATAACGCCTTCATGTCTCCGAAGACGCCACCATCCCGCTTCTCAGAGACAGCTGCCGGTAAAGTTCACTCCTCACCGCCATCTCCCCTCCGCCGCACTACCACATTAAGGCGCGTGAACACTTCCAAGTTGAGGTCCGCTACTGCTGAACGCAAGAGACAATCCGGCCACGCCCGCCGCGTTTCAAACTATGGTTCAGTGCTTCCGCCGCCGGAGCCGATCGTATGGCCGCCTGATATGCATCCACTTGAACGGAAGTTGGATCCGGCATTGTTGGATATATTCCCACACGACAACGTGTCTAGAGCAGCAAGGGGCGGATTGCCAGAGTATGTGCCCATGTTTGCGTTCCCGGACGACGTGCAGATTAAATTAGCAGATACCAAGCCTAGATCGACGTGGCATCATTTTGTTAGTTCTATATCTATAGCGTGAAACACGATACTGGCTAACAATTATTTCAGGTCATGACGAATCAAGACGGTGAGCAACGATATGGCACGTGCGTCACAGTCTGGATTCCTGTCCCGCAGCGAATAGCAGAAGCGCTTGAAAATCTGAGTGAACAGTGGCGATCAAAACACATGTCCGAGTCTGAGCGGGAGTTCGCTTCGAATTTAGGCGTGCGTTTGGCTGGGGAACGTGTTAAGCTTTCGGAACTGCTGAGCGACTTGTCGGCGACGATGCAAGCGGATGATGAAAAGAGAACGCGATTGAATGAGGAGATAAATGGCACGGAGGAGAGAATTGCAATGTTGGTTGAGCTACTCAAACCGATCAGATTGGGCGCTACGAATATGATCGCAGGTGTATCCGAAGCGTCAGCGATGTGGGTCCCACGGGTGTATGGATTGCTCTCACGAGACGGAGAGACATGTACGTTTAGGTTAGAGTGGCTCAAATCGTTAATTTACGGAGAGATTATCGCCGATCCGAAGTCTGCGGCTTCAGGAAGGCAGAGAGTGCCAATGGAGTATGCGGTCGCGCAATTGCTTGCAGAGCCGGAAGTCGCGATGTGTGGATATCAGTTGCGCGTTGATATCAGTGGATTATCGTACGTATTTTCGACATACTATAGACATTGAATTAATACTAATCTTTATTCAGTCTTTACGCTCGAAAGAATGCAACGAGTGAGCTTCCGGGATCACGCGATGTATGTTTGCTTTTGTATTTTGAGCTGTGGCCGGTGTCTAATGACTGAACAGACCGATCTATATGCGCTCTTTCGCTGCCTCAGCGTTAAATCGATCGTCGAACTTCTCGAAGCTGTTCTTTCTGAGAGTCGAGTGATCTTCGTTTCCAACGATTTGAGCATGCTCGCACTGGCAACGCGAGCCATAATCAGCCTGATATATCCATTCAGATGGCAGTCAGTATACATTCCGATTCTTCCTACCCGTCTAGTCGCATGCCTAGAAATGCCCGTACCATACATAATTGGCGTGCACCGGACCACTTCCGGCGATCTTCTACTTCCCGATGAAGATTTTGTCCTATGTGATCTTGACGCTGATGCGATCTTTTCGTCCTCCACACCACCGTTCTTACCGGCGCCTGTCCGCAACAAGCTGCAGTCTCTGCTCTCCCTCGCGGCGCCGCTTCACAACCATCCATACAAAGTTCCTTTCGGTGCACCACTGTACGTGGCAGAGACTTTCCCAGCCGATGCCTTCGCCCTCGAAAATCCCGCACTGCTGACACCAATTCCCCCGCGCGACCAGCTGTACAAACTTGTTAGCGAGAGCTCGTCTGCCTACCGTGCGAAAGACCCTGATGAATATGACACTGCGCCGATACTGAATGCGAGGGATTTCGGGAACAAGATGAAGCTACTACCAAAGCCTACGACTGCTTCGGAACTACAGAATCTTGAATCTTTCGTGGCGCCAGTCACGTCGTCGCGGAATGGCAGGCGTGCAAGTACGGGATTTGCCTTGCATCAGATGGGGAATGCAGGTAAGTCGGGGTTGCAAACATTCGCATCCTCTCTACGATCGCGGCGCTCATCGTTGGCTATTATCACCGAGAGGAAGGGTAATGGCGAAAGTACGAGCAGTGGAAATAGTTCCCCTACATCGCCTGGGTTGATATCGCCGGACGTATCTGGAGGTTCGTCATATGCGCCTTCGACACGACAGCCATCTTCCTCCATACATTATTATGCTATTTCACCATCTACAGAGGTACCAGCCGTTATGCCAACCGACTTTCGAGTAGTGGAGGGCCATCTCCTGCGCTCCATCTCCACCCCTTCTAATATCCCCTGCTCCGTCTGCCTCGACTATACACCATCCACCCCTATTCTCTCCTGCACCTCATGTGCCCTACACATTCACACTAGCTGTCTTCAGTCCGCTGTCCTCCCGTGCCTCCCTTCAGCATTACACCCTTCCCGCATCCGCGCCGCCTGTGTCCGCGCAATGTCCACCCTTCTATACAATTATCGCAAGTATCTTAACCCTATATCCACTACGGGAGGCTCTTTGCACGGCGGCCGGTTCTTCAAGTTCCAGAAACAGGAGTTCCTGGCAAGCATCCCGAAGGATCATGTTCCCTACACGCGATTCCTGTTGGACACGCAGGCAGGCACAGAATTCGTGCACGATGTCGAGACACACAAGGAGGGCGATGAGGCTGTGAAATTGTTCGATGCAGTGATTAACGGGCGGAAGAAAAGGGACAAAGCCGCGCAAATTATGAGGGCCACGAAGGCATCTTCGGATGGTGGTGCGCTGGTGCTAGGGGAGGTGCCGACATGGCGGACGGTGGATGTACCACCGAGGGGGAGTAGTGAGGGGTATGTCGCGGCCGTGAATGCGCAGGTTAGGAATTCGCCGAGAGGAAGATGGCCGGCGAGGTTGGATCGGGACGTGATGGAGTTGTGCTCAGGGAGGACGCCGACTACTTTATTGCAGATGAAAGGAGAGGCACCGAAGCGAATGGTGAGGAGAAAACCGGTGCCGGGTTTGTTGTGAAGTTAGCAGGTATGGATAGATAGTACACAGTTGGAGTTAAAGGATGCTTGCCGGAGTTCTTCGGGATCTTGTATTACGTGCCGGTATGTACATATAAATTATTGGTCGGACAAATGTATAGATAGATACAACGGTTATAATACAATGGTTATAAATACAAATTTAATGGTTCCATTAAGAACTAGAAGGACAACGACGGATGGTGAAAGATGCGAATTACGCTACAAGTCTACAACAAAACAAAGAAACCCTACTTTTTGCCTTCATTGTCTATAGCCTCAATATAACCTAACGCCCCACAAATTTAAATAAAAGTCAAGTTAAATTGAGTTTCCAAATGCCGCTCACTCTCTGCCGGTAAACGCGTTCTTGATTGACAATGCCGTCGACACGAACATGACCGTCACTCCGAATACGGCACATGCTATTGGCCCAATCCTATCGGTCCATTTACTCCGAGACGCCGCAAGCTTTAGGTAGCACAGTGGCGGAAGGATATACGCCAGCATACACGCAGATGTAGAACCAACCACCTCGAGCACAATCCCGAGACTATTCGTCGAGAGGGCAACGACAAGTGTTAAAATCGTGAGCATTGCTGTTGTGACTCGGTGCGCGGTCTGAGAAGGTTCATGATCTTCCCCGCGGGAGGAGTAGATGTAGTCCAGGAGGACTTCTCTGCAGACGAAGATTTCGAGTGGAAACGTCGTCAGCATGTTGAATCCGAAACAGAAGCGGGCGACGTTTACGACGATGTTGCTCGCGGAGAAGTTGTTCAGGACATTGCCTTCTGTGCGATCGCGGAATGTAAGGAAGCCTGCCAGTGCGAGGGCCATGCATGCGACCATTGAGACGCCGGTGCTCCAGTGCGTGACTCTGGCGAAGCGGTCGAGAGTGGGTTTGCGGAGTGCGCCGTAAATGAGGAGGGAGTTGTGGTGGCAGACAAAGGCAAAAGAGATGACTCCGATGCCTTGGAACACGCCAGAATTGACGGTGAGAAGAGGAAGGGTGAAGGTTCCGCGCTCGGAAGCGGGAGTCCGAATGCCTTCGACGATGACGGAGGCGATAATGACGAGCATGGAGATGAGAGCAAGGAGGGAGGCTTTCGCGAGGTTGGCAATGTTCTTGCTGAGACTGAGAGGGAAGGATATGCAAAGAACGCAGAATATCATGACAGGACTTCGCTCGGTGAACAAGCTGACAAGAGGTGTCGTGGCGGCGGACGGGAACAGCGCGGAAACGACATGGGGGATCGTGTCGCCAATAATAACAGTGAATGCAATGGAGCCGCCGAAAGCGAAAAGTCCTTGGGCGAGTGAGATGGCAAGGTACCCCGCCCGTCCGAAGCAGGCTGATACAGTAGCCTGATATGTATTTGTCCCACTAAGTTTCGCATTCACGACCATCAACCTACCGCATATCGCATTAGCATTTTTGACACGCCCTCCTGCAATACAAATAAAAGTACCTGATAGTCCAGTCGATAACCAACGTGAGTACAAATAAAAGTAGTACTCCGGTCGCCAGTCCACACTGCAGTAAAGCATATGGCTGCCCAATGATTCCCGCACCGATGATACTGTTCGCCATATTCATAAACGCCATCTTCATCCCGTTCTTCTTTTTGTGCTCCGCACCGGGTATTCCAGTATCCTCGGAAGCCTCGCCCGCCGAGGCGAGGGCAACTGCAGGGGCTTCTATCCGAGCGAGAAGGCCCTCATGTTGTGAATAATAGAGCTCATTTGAGTTCGTCCCAGGATCGTGGTCTTCGAGATGATACGCCGTGAGGTCATCTTCGGAGGCGGAGGCGGAAGAGAGTGAAAACGCAGAAGAGTTTGAGTGGCTCGTAGGTAGCATTGGCCGCTCAGAGGTCGAATTTCGAGGCGGCATAACGTCTGGTATAATAAACGTGTGGGAGTGTGAGAACTGAGGGATGAGGGATGAGCTACTTGATGGTTGGCGCTATGCGTCACCACGTGGCGTTGCGACATGGAGATTCTCGCATCCCACGAGCCCACGCAAATGTATACGTCGAACCCACGACAGACGCATTACGAAATAGAGGGAATTATAGTCTTCACATCCACAATGCGATTCAAGTGGCAATGAATTTAGGAGTGCAAGCGGTCAATATGTCAATAAGACTATGAAATATATAGACCAAGTATCATTTAGAGAACCAATATAATTTTGCAAGGAATGCCCGTGTCGGGCTTATATGCAATCAAGCATCTCCTTTCTATCTTGATTTTATCCGCCAACAGTTTGTTTAAGATTATATCTGTTTGGAGTTCAAATAAAGTGCAGAATGGTACCTCGCTGCACATGGCTATCATAATTTCCATGCAACCACCTAAAATAGACAAAAATATTCTAATCACAAAGACCCATATAACCGACCTCATACATATAGATCATATAAATGTGATATCTATTTCTACAACCCGTCTAGCACGCTATCATGGATGACCGACCCGGACCGACACCTATCCACGACACTTTGGTGCCGACAAAATCCTCGATAAACCTCAGGTACTCCTTCGCCTCCTTCGGCAGATCCTCGAACTTGGTCACGTCCGCAATGCTAGTCTTCCAACCCTTGAACGTAACGTATTCAACTTCGACCGCCTCGACGACGCGCAGGTCCTCAGGGAAGCTGGTGAGTCGCTTACCGTTATGGTTGTAAGCGACGGCAACTTTAATCTCATCAAACCCGTCGAGAACGTCGAGCTTAGTAATGTTGATGGACGTGAAGCCGTTGACGCGAGCAGAATAGCGCACGACGACAAGATCGAGCCAACCACACCTGCGCTTGCGGCCCGTTGTGACACCGAATTCCTGGCCGACATCCTGGAGAACCTCGCCAACCTCGTTGAGCTGCTCAGTAGCGAAGGGACCAGCACCGACACGGGTAGTGTACGCTTTAACAACACCGATCACCTCAGTGACCTTCTGTGGTGGGATTCCCAGACCAGTGCAGACGCCACCGATAGAGGTGTTGCTAGAAGTGACGAACGGGTACGTTCCAAAGTCAAGGTCAAGCATGAGTGCGTTGGCGCCTTCGACGAGGATACGTTTCTTCGCGTCGAGTGCGTCGTGCATGAATGTCACGGCGTCAGTGACGAATGGGCGGAGCTTGTCGGCAAAAACCTTATATCGCGCGATCTCGGCGTCGATGTCGTACAGGAACTCGCCGTAGCGCTTCCGGAAAGAGCCGACAAGAGAGCGGAACATGGACTCGAACTCTTCCCAAGCGCCAGGCTCTTGCGAGACGAGATGGTGGACACGGATGCCGGAACGGGTCGCTTTGGTAGAGTAAGCTGGACCAATACCGCGGCGGGTAGTACCGAGGGCGCCGTCCGAGAGCTCAGCCTCGTGAAGTCCGTCGGCGACCTGGTGGACGTCGAAAACGAGATGGGCGCGCGAAGAAACAAAAATGCGGCCAGTGGTCGAGAGGCCCTTACGTTCAATTTGTTCTAGCTCATCGAAGAAGGCTGGGACGTGTACGACGACACCCGAACCAATCAAGTTGACACATTTCGGGTTGACAAGTCCGGAGGGTAGCATGTGGAAGTCATATTTGACACCGTTGACGACAATCGTGTGACCGGCGTTATTTCCGCCCTAAAAAAGAATGACGTTAACCAATTGAACACGACTGAAAAGAAAACGATCCAATTGTAAGGATCCATCACTGAACTAGCAAACAAAGCGATTGCAGCAGAATTGAACAATTGCAAGGCGAGAACGTACCTGGCAACGAGCACAAACATCAATCTGGTCACAGAGGATATCGACGAGCTTTCCCTTACCCTCGTCGCCCCATTGGGCACCAATAACGACAGTGGCCATCAGGTGAGATCTAGCGCAGGATGAATCCTCAAGGACACGAGGAACAGGACTGTTGGTGGAGAAGACTTAAAAGACCGTGGAACGGAGAGCATCGCGGTTTGTTAGGAGTTAAACTTGGGCCTTGGAGTACTTTTAAAGTGGGCCCTCGGGCGTGTGCGGCGGGCAAACCTTGGAAGTTTTTTTCTTGCGCGAGAGTAAGAGTAATAACGGTACACCATCTACGCGTGCCCTCGTTTACGCTGGTCGAAGTTGTATATGTCGGAAGTCTGCATCCTTTCTTCGACTTCTTTTTCTTCAACTTACATAAAACATATTTACCCGTCTGGAATACCAAGCGAATTCGAGTTATATATCCCGTTCGAAACAGTCGCACAAATGGCTAGACGCAGAGTGAAGCGCCCTCGCTATTTTTAATCCAGGCCAGCGATTCGCGTGCTTTCCGGCATGTTTCCGATGGTCTGGTTCGCTCGGTGGCTACATAGAGTTGAGGTTGGGAAGTGGTCCGTCGGCTGTGCATTGTTATTGGCGATAGATAATGAATATACAGAATTAGGCATATTTGGGATGTATCTGTGAGTCGTAGCTGTGTTGGAGTCTTTTTTTTTGTCCATGGAATGTCGCGAGTACTTGTTCAACAACAAATGGCTTAACGCCTACCCGCCTTTGGCGTATGTCGAGCGGTACAATGCGGATCATAAAATGCAAAATTATCGGAAACAACGATATTGTCGATCTGTAAGAGTTCATTCAATTCGAGAGAAACTACTTCGGACGTACAGTAAACACCGTATAATACAATAGACCCGACAACGCCATAAACTTCTACAACCCGTAATATAACCCTTCCATGCATACTTTTTTCGTATTCTTCATTTGTCTAGTGTCATCACTCTTAAGGTACCTGGTCATAATGCAGAAATATGAATTTCATAAGGTCGACTTCTCCGCAGGTTTGAGCGTCACCGTCAACACCTCCTTGGTGACGCGCGTTAGCGAAGACAGCACCGGTCGCGCGTCGTTCAGGAATGAATATTCATTCACAATCGACTTCGAGAACTCTAGGATATTGATAATAACCTATTTCAATGCGAATTAGTAAACGGATATACTAGTCAAGTTCCGTCAAAACTCACCCTCACAAACGAGTTCGTCTCATCCCCAAACCTCGCGCGCTCGGCGTAATCCGCGTCTCGAATCGTCTTCAGCCTCACACGCAATCGACTGGTGACTTCCAATCCTTGATCACACATCGACGCCAGCTCCCGCATCTTCAAATCATTCTCATTATCCACCCGCCCGATGCCATCATGCAACAGAGCGAGCACATTTAATGCAGCAGATGTAGCAACGCCGATCCGCTCGAATAGTTCGTCGTCCATTTCCGAAGGCTCGACAGGGAAATGGAACGCGAAGGGCCCGTTTTCAGTCATTGGTGTCGAGGCAGTGGCGGTCATTGGGCTGAATAGACCAGATGGAAGGAATAGTCCTGGACTCCCTACAGCTGTGCCGATCGGCACACCGGCGCTAACAATGGGTGCGACGCCTCCGGGCTTGACTCCCTGTGGCCGGAGAGATGGCGTAGGTAGCGTCAACGGTGTAGGAAGTGCAGGTGGTGGCATGTTTCGGTCAGTAGCTGATAGAAACGGTGCTTGAGGAGACCGCGAACTCGCCACCGCAGCAGCTGTGCTAGATCGAAGGTATGCTGAAGCAGGCACTCGGCAGTCCGCGAGGGCAGGCACTAGTGCTGTCCAGCAGTTATTGACCTCGGTCAGGGCACCATACGTGAGCATGAAGAATGCGCGTGTGTGCCGAATCTCGGCACGCGAAGCCATCACCTTGATACTCGCGAGGACAACGGATATAATATGATGAAAAGCGGCGATACATGCGAGCGATGCGTGAACGATCGGTTCTATAGCTGAAGACGCAGCAGAGTGAGATGGTGGTCGACGGGCATTTGCGGCACTGCCAGTGGTTGTTGCTGCTGGATTAGTAGTAGTGAAATTGCTGTTGGGCGCCAATAAAGCGTCATGGTGCTCTAGTGCGCGGATCAGCGTTTCGATGTGTAATTTCGTGTTGTAGAGAATGCCGACTAGTGTTCCGCTCAATTTCTTATCGTCGCAGAATGCGAGATACTGCTTAACCGCCGGTAGAACTTGTGATAATGAAAACAGAACACCTCTTGCTGATTCAACGATGTGGCTGGAAAAAGCTGCGGCGGAAAGTATTCCTGTCGTTGGCGAAATTTGTTCTTGAAGTACCGACAACCGCCGAAAATAGGCATTTGGTGCCGTTTCCGACTCGTTGGTAGTCCCGCCCTGGCGATCCGAGCGATCGAATTTTTCTCGGCTCGAATGGCTTGTTGCAGAAGAAGTAGACGAGGTCGAAGAAGTGGCTGACAGCGATACCGCATAATGTCCTTTTTGACTTGACGGATCTCCATATGAGACCTCCATTACTGAATCATGCGACACGCCTCGCGCATGACGATGTCTGCGTACAGGATTAGGTACACCTCCGCCACTATTGCTGCTTGAATTACTGTTTCCATTCCCATTGATACTCGAGTTCCCAGAATTGAGCCCTTCAGGAGTCAATGACGCAGGCAACTGTGGCAACTGTGGCGGCGGCACCCGCTGCGTTGCGCTCGACTCAGTGACGGTAGAGAGATCCACATTTCTGCGAACGACGAATCCCATACGCTTGGCGGCGCGAGCGGATGCATTTACCACTGACTCGCTGTTGCTGCGTGAGCGCTCCAACGGCTCTGCGCTGAACAGCGACATGGCCTAATAGACTTCGTCAAACAAGAGCGAGGGATCTCCAATGCACTAAGAGTGTGGATGCTGCACGATTGATGCCTGTACTTCAAAGCGAATGCTGTATCAAGGGGTTTGGCAGGATTATGCGGTATCCTTGCAGTATCTGGATTGGGGCCAAAGTTCGCGATGGCCCGTCGTGGACGGCGGAGAGTGAGCGATAGGAGCCCTAGCCCAAATTCCTACGATACAGTACATTAAAGTTTGATGCAGATGCAAGCAATCTTGTCTACCCTAGTCCTTACTTCATGCTATCCTATCTTCTACCTCTCTCTTACGATTCGATCTATTTGTATTACTTCTTCTCCGAAGCTCCACAGCATCAGTGCATCATATTTTGTATTTAGTGCCAGAAATGAATTTAAGAAGTTTGCAGTGGAAAAGGTTCAATGGCGCTGCGATGGCTCGAAATTCTGGCTTTGCGATGTCTGAAAAAGTGCCAATTTTGTACATAATAATTTCAAACCCTATACTTTGCTTGCTCAAGAACCCTATACTTCCATCACAGCTAACTCGACAATATACAGGGGTTATACGATAATTTGATTTTCGTTATTTCAATACCCTCCAAATTGCAACGTCGTTCGTGTCTATTCCAATACAGATATTTGTACTCCATTCTACCTTAAATTTATTCGGTCATTCACGCTATACGACGGGTTTTCAGCTATAGTCACAATTCATATACGCCATGTCATCACTAGATTCACAAGCCCTTTCGCGCAAAGAACGGTTGGCGAAACTTCGCAACTTGAAACGAAAGCGAACCGAGGAAGCAGAGACCGAGGAGCCAAGCGAAGAACAAGAACAGATACCGAAGGAAGAAGAATTAAGTAGTCAAAATGACAAATATGGAGGCAAGCTTCGGAGTACAAGCCGGGAAGACGAAGGAAGTGAAGATGAAGATGAAGATGTAGCGGCAAGGTAATGGCTTTGACTATTTGATATCGCGGATTAAAACTGGACAGTGCCTGTGGCATATGTATTCATTGAAGTTCTGGAGAAGGAGGGTATTTCATATTTTAGAACTCGCTAACATATCAATCAGCATTCTACCACGACGAAATTATGACCCCGAGACCCGAGCACCTCGACAAGGCTATCTAGAACCGCCAACTGCCGCTATAGATGTCGCCACAGTTGAGCAAGAAGCCAGCCGCATTGAGCAGTCTTTCGCTGCCGAGGGTGCGGGAGACGGAAATGGCACCAGCAAAGAAGAGGAGCACGAGTTGGATCTCGCAGCTCTACAGCCACGTTCAGCAAATTGGGATTTAAAGCGGCAAATCGAGGGTCAATTAGAAATACTACAACGCAAAACTGATGTGGCGATAAACAGGATAGTTCGGGAAAAAGTGAAGGGCTCCCAAAGTGGTGGAATGGTGCCGGCTGGTGTGGATTTCAATAAGGCGGTAGAGCAGGCAGAGGAAGACACAGTTTGATCTATTTTGATGCACAATTCTGCAGTGAACAAGATAGGAGTTTGTACCGAAAAGTGGATATGTACGATATCTGATGTTAGAGGATTTAAGCAAAGTATGGGATTTTCACGCTACCACTCATATCCATCTTTTTGCACGCGGCTCCCGTTCATATATCTGTCACTGCGATTTCCGTTTAAGTCAACGTCTGTAAATAATGAGCGAGGCTCGTACCTTGGAACGAGAGCTGAGCAAAACTCGCTGAACTGAGGTGCTGGATGTGGAGAAATCCGAGAGATGCAGGGTCAGGGTACAAATATTGTAGCGGTCACTTCGAATTTCGATTCGAAGCTCCATTCCTCGACCGCAGCATACTATACCTCTGCTCATCTCCTCGGCCATATAAATTCACCCAGGAAAGTCAATTAACCCTAGCACTTCGCCAGGTAGTATGTATTTCTCGCCTCGGTCGCGTCCGCGCAAATGAAACAGCTGCTGCGTCTGCACCCTCCGCGGCCGTGCTGTCGACAACACCACTATCCGAGCGGACAGGCGCGACATCTACAGCAGCGACTCTGTACGTACGATGCCAAGCCTAGGAAGTCTCCGACGGGACGGTATGTTAGGACTTGGAAGGCATCATATTTGCCGTTGGTGTCGGCGCCATGGGTTGGAGACAAGCAGGTCGAGTTCGCGTTTCGGAGATTTGTTCATATGAGCAGGGCCATGGGCAGCGAACATCAGCGACAACCGAAGCCCCATTGGAGCGATACAGGGTCTCGGATAGACTCCCAACGATCCGTCGGCGATATAGGTTCGGAGTTAGAGCGAGCTGTGTCAGACGAGCCAGCGAAGGATGAACCCCCAGAAGCTTCCGAGGATACTACTTTATCAAACGGGCCATTCCGGCCAAAGATCTTGCATATGAATACGGACCCATCTGACATCCTAAGAGTTCGAAGATCCGAGAGGATCCAACGCTTAATAAGAAAGAAACATAAGCAGAGAGAAGAGAAAAGGAAGGAAAAGGAACGCCAACCGACAGCGCGGGAGCAGATCGATCGCTATCTAGGGCAAATTGAGGACTATTTGGCGAGCTGTATGCCGCGATTTGATCATATCGAGCAACCAAGAAGGGTTAGACGACAGAGACAGCCAGAGGAGGTCCAGGAAAATATGCCGGTGAAAATAACCGGGTCGTCGGAAAAGCCAGAGCAGGAAGAGCAAAAGACTGATTTGCTACGCGATGCAATTGGTGCTGGTGCTGCAGGAACTCTGCTGACAGGTGTGTCGCTTTAGGTGCGTAAGGCTCAATAGGTTTACTGATGGTTTATATAGAAAAAATTCAATCCGTCCTAGATTTCTACGTCGGTGACTCCGCGCTGCCAGCACACCATGCTCCTCGAATCAATGCTGTTGCCCTCCGTCTTCAGCTACTAGAAGCCCAACTCACCCGCTCGGAGGTCCTCACAGCTATTAATGCTGTCAAGTCCATGGTTCATGCGAGCGATCAACTGGTTGGACTGCTCCTGCCGCACATGTATCGTCATCGACTGCTTGCGGAAATGGTCAATTTGGTTTTCGAACTATTTGATATTTTCCAAGCGCAAGAGATCATACGCACTGCATTGATCGAGCGCCTCCCACACCCAGATCTTGTCCTTTCGAATGTCATCCGGACCTGCATTCTCAACGGCCAGGAAGCCTTCGTGCGTCAACTTCTCGCGGAATTAGCCCCTCCGTATTCATCGGAAGAGCCGTTTCCCAACGTCGTCAGTGAGCTACAACTGACACCGGATCGGCAAGAGCGACTTATCGAGCGCGCCATGTTCGAGATTGACATTATGAACGTCAAAGACCCAACAACACTCTCCCGCCTTGCGTCCGACTCTATATTCCAAGACACTATCCTCGCGAGCGATTCTACCCGCGTCGTTGTGGTGCTTAGATGCCTCAAGTTGGGAAACTTGAAAGAAGCTGTAAAGTGGCTTGGTTTGGCGCCGATGAAGGACCCAGGTTTCACGATCGAGGAGATGATGAGGGTGCTGGTAATTGTGAATAACAAGGGTCCACGACATATTACATCAAGTTTGATTGAGGGGTTTGCAATAACCGCGGCGAATATGATCAACGACGGTACAGTCTGCGGCTCTACGTTCGACTCTCTTAGACCGCTGGCGCACCTCTCAACGCCCAAAACTATACGCCGGATATGGAGCTGCATTGTACATGGGTCTCCAATCACCAATACTCGCTCTACCTGTGCAAGCACTACCAGCAAAGCCGATGCACTTACAGTCGGGATCATCGAGGCTTTCGCCGAACGCGCGATAGTGATGCAAGATTGGGAGTTATATATGACAGTCGTTACCTCAAGCGACACACAGGGCCGCAATGTCAACCCCGAATGCCTTGCCAGCATGATCGAGCGCTTGCTCATGTCCGCGAACGGTGGTGTTCTGGCTCAGAATGATGAAGTACGGGCGGTGGCGTTGGCGTCGGAGGCACTTGGATACGCGTACCCCCGTATATCTCGTGACGCGATTAGGATAATATGTGACAATTTAGAGGACGGCAAAGTCACCGTATCCGCTTCCATGCGCAACGTTATGGTGCGAATGCTCTTGGCGGCGATTTATAAAGCCGACTTCCGCGTCGGTCGCGAGACGGCGGATAAGCTGGTCAAGCTGGTGGCGGAAGACAGCGTGACGGCGCAGACGGACGCTTTGACGCGTTACTGGAGTATACTGTTACATCAGCAAGTTTTAATGCTGCTGAAGAATCACGTCGACCAGAGACGGCAGACCGCGGACTTTGACTTGGAGTTTCTAGTCGCGGGATTCCACGCGCTGATGAAACGAGTTGGACATTTCCAGATTCAGACTGATCTGAAGGAACTCATCAAGGGTATGTTTGTCGTCGAGCAGTCCAGCACCATAGCCACCATCCCTACAACCGCTTCCAGTGCGTTCGCCCCACCGACGCACGAGTCCCGCGTCCACCGCCTCCGCACCGTCGTGCATCTTGTTGCACGCCTGCAAAGCGACGGACTCGAAACGTCTGACAAGTTCTTCAACTGGCTCCTTCGCTACCTTGTCTCGCACGGCTATTTCGGCGTCGTCCTCTCCGTGCTCAAACACCAGGGCGACCAGCTTCCTCGTAAAATATTTGAGTATTTCCAACTTCACGCCGTCGGTGCTGGGAGACCCGATCTTGCTCTCCAGGCGATGCAGGAGGAGCTCTCTCGGTTCTCGGAGCAGCGCATTGTGTTTGTGAGGAGAGTACTGAAGAGCGTGTTTGGGCTGATGCAGGTTCTGGGACCGCAGGCCGAGTGGAGCATCAGGCTTGGCTGCGCCAATCTGGCACTGGAGTTGAGAAGAAGGCATTGGAAGCGAGCGTCGCGGGCGGCAACAAAGCGTGTCGAACTTGTTCTCCGGGATGGACGGTCTCGAATCCGTAAGGCTGTGACGTCCGGACGGACAACGAAGCTGACGAGGGATATTGTCGATAGCGCGGCGATCACGAAGGCCCTGGAAAATACAGTCTGGGACGGAATCTGTGGGAAAAGCAAGTATGGCCAGTGGCGGATGGCGGTGCGTAAGATGGGTGGTGACCTAGTCCGGGTGCTGGATGCAAAACAGAAGCATGACTTGCTGAATCGGGTGGAGATCTTGCGGCAGGAAATTGCGCATTATTGGAATATTCGGTATTGGTGGTATGAGGAGTGTCAGCTTGTTCTCAGGGGGGAGCAGTTATGGAAGAGGAGGCATGTGGAGTTGGCGGATCGGTTGAGTCAGGGCTTGAATGTGTGGAGGTCGCCGGAGCAGATGATGGCGGTGGAGGCAAGGCGGCAGAGGGACGCCGAGAGGAGTAGGATAAAGAGGGTGGAGAATTGGCGGAAAGAACGGGAGCGGGTGAAGGAGACGGAGAAATTGCCCGAGGATATTGTTATTTTGCATTGGAAGGTTGCACACAAGAATGATTCGGAGAAAGAGAAGAAAGAAGTGATGGAAAATGGGGACGAAGTTGTTTTTGAAGACAAGGAAGAACCGAAGTGTGCTATACATATTGTGCCATAGGAGAGGGATGCTGTACTGTACATACACATTTTGCATGCTAATATACGGAGTTTTAGTTCACTTTAATTACTTCAGTAAAAAAACGTAATTGGCCAGAAAAAAATATCTTCGAACATGCAACATCTAGGTAAAACAATGCAACCTCTAAGTACAAAAGTAAGAAACGCCATCCCATCTAAAACTTATATAACAGACAACCAACGCATAATTTTTGATAATGCACAAGTTTCCACTCTCATTCCTGTTTCAACTATCATAGAAACGCACCAGCATCATCACTTTTGCCATTTCTCTCAGTTCCTCCATTCACACTCCCGCGGCTCGCCGGTCTCCCTCCATTCGTAAACTCCACCAAACGCGGCTCATTTTCCGCATTCGCACCTGTCCGGGCCATTCTCGGCCTCCATTCTCTCCCTTCACCGGGCACCATTTCAAAACGCTGAGAAGAAGCATCGCTTGCTGACGAATCCCCGTCATAGAGGGAGTCGCTATCGGCGTCCTCATCAACGACAGCCGGTGCGCGCACAAGTCCAACCATATCATCTGCGATATCTTCCTCCCTAACCGCATTTAACCGTGAAGGGCTATCGCCCGACGAAGTAGAATATGGGCCGATCGTCGCGCTGCTCCCAGACCCACTGCTACGACTACTCCTACTCCTTCGCGCACCTCCACTCATCACGCTAGCGCGGGCCGCAGCAGTGCCGGCGATATCTCCGTTACTCGACTCGACGAGTCTTACGCTGAATATCTCAGTGGTCGCCACGGTCGCCAGACTGGCGAGGGAATCTCTTTGCCGGGAAAACATGTGTGACCGCTGCGGGCGGGTTGCGTCATCAGGGTCGTACGGGATAACGAACCCGCCGAACGGTGGTTGCTTCTCGAGGTCGGAGTATGTCCGTCTGTGGGAGGAGAAGACGGACATGCCAGAGAGGCGGCGAGGCGGGGACCAGGTCTTTCCCGGCCTGGAGGGCGGGAGCGGCCAGTCATCCTCGATGGGAATTGGTTTCGAGATGTTGCGGGGCGGCGATGAGGTAGCTGTGGACGAGGACGCAGAGCCGGAACCAATGCGGCGGTGGCGGCGGCCGGCGGCGCCTGTGGTGCAGCAGCAATAGTAGAGCATTCCGATGGCGAAGATGACGGCGAGAGGGATGAGGATGCCAAGGACGATGGCGATTGTGCGATTTCTATTGTTGTTTGAGCTGGCTTTCGACGATGATGCTTCGGTAGCAGAATAAGCTGCCGAAGCGGATGCTGTCGTTGATGGGGTCGTGCTGGGAGAGAATGATGAGGTTATGGACGAGAATGATGAGGTTGTGGATGCAGATGACGAGGAAGCTGATGGAGAGCTGCTGGTTGTTGCTATAGTCTGTGTCGCGGTGCCCTTGCCGTTGATGAAGAACTTCGACGATTCAGTCTTCCCGCTCTTCAACTCAGCCTTGACGATAACCTCCACATTTTCTAAATCATCCGGAATATCTCCGGACAGCTCCAATGAGGTTTCATCGAAACTCAGCCAGCTGCTCGCACTAGAAGGCACGTAATCCACCGAGACGCTCGATAGATTCGACTTGGACATGACAGGCAGCGTGTAATTAAATTCGTCTCCCCGCTTCGCCGTCACATTCCCCAGCCCATTTCCAAAGATCGACACGGACGGCTCAGCAGACAAGACGGCCACATCGATGGAAGCATGAACTTCGTCCCCATATACGTCCGTAATAGTCACTGTCACCTGCGTATCATCATCCTCGGCATCAGGAGTTCCAGAGAGCGTAAACGTGCTTTCGTCAAATTGCATCCAACTCTTGGTCCCATTATAACTCACGTCCGACACACTCGTGCTGCTGATCTCGTCCCCGTCGAGAAGCACGTCGAGTGATGCTTCAAACAGCTCGCCCTCGGTGGCGTTGACGGTCACGGAGGCGGCCTTGAGTGAGTGGTGGCCGACGACGATGCTGAACGAGGACTCGACCGCCGAGAAGCCCGCGATGTCTGAGCCTACGAGTACAAAGTCAAACTCAACAGGCGGCGCGATGGACGACGAGAGCGCAGGAGTGGTGCCACTGAATGACATACTCCCGCTGTCGAAGAAAATCCAACTTGGCAGTGGAGTATGCCCAGAGTAGAGTCCGTAAACTGCCTTGATGTCTCCACTGAATGTTTCGCTCGAGAACTGGAGTGTGAAGTGCGAGCCCGGTGTGAATGCCACCCCTGTACCGGAAAAGGTGGAGTAGTTACTTTCGAGCTGCTGTGCGCAAGAGCTGACGAGACTCGGAGCAGTCGCGGTAGTTACAGCTATAGTCGCGGTATCAGTTGACGTGCTACCGTCGGAGGAGTCCGTGGCGACGAGCTCGAACGTAGGGGTGCCGACGTCGGAGGAGGAGGTCGGCGTGCCCGAGAGAACGAGGGAGGTCTCGTCAAAGGAGAGCCAGGACGGGAGATTCTCGGCTGAGTACGACAGACTACCGGTACTGCTGGTCTTGAAGGTATAGCTTGAGACCGTGAAGCTGTAGGCCTCGGAGATCCGGGCGACGGGAGGGTATTGCTCCGAGATTGGGAAGTCAAGAGAGGGAGCTCCAAGCGCGAGAGGCGCGAGGAGTAGGACGATGAACAGACCGAGAGCAGACGACATGGTGTTCAGTTCGACTGAGCAATGGTGCAGAAGGACGAGGAGAGGAATGAAGAAGAGAGAAAAAGAAGGAGAAGAGGAGCAGAACGAGAAGAAGATCAGAAGGTAAAGAGCAGCAGCAGTAAGGAAGGAGCCAGAAGACCCCCTTCGCAGCGATGAGGACGTCGTCGTCGGCCAGGAGGCAGCCCCTGTGACGGAGAACTTGGTCGCGTAGCGTTTCTTGCGTGCAAGGGGTTCTTCCAACAACGCGTCAACCGCAACGCGTTCTACGCGTTAAAAGGGACTCCTGGAATGCACGCTAGTGCGTTTGTGGAAGGATGGCTGCCGTTGTGGGTGCTAGCGCTGTTCAGGGGTCCTGCTCTCATCGTCCCCTTACTCTCGAGTTCGCTTAGGATTTTTTAGGCCGACATTTTGACAGATCAGCCAGTCACAGTCCCAAACAAAGCGGAAAATCTCCGGTTGCTTTTCGGGGAAGTTCCCATCTGCTTAAGTAATTGCTAGGCGAGAAGACGGTGCGACGCAAGGACAAACCTCGAGCTGATTTTGCCCGAGCTGTCTGCAGGGCGTGCGGCGCCGTCGCACAAAGCGCACAACATATTGAAGGCATCGCACGACTAATCTCTCGACACATTAGTCTCAGTTTGCCTACGAGAAACTTTCTAAAGACAATGTCCTAGCAGTTTCAGGTGCTGTGATGCACGCGGATGGCATGAGGTAGTATACTTCGTAGACAGGTTCGATGCTTCTTGTTTGGAAGAAAAGAGGGGGTGGGGGAGACGATAACGGTTCTCGTTGAAGAACAATGTGATCTCGTGAGCGCTGAATTTCCAACTGAGTTATTTCTCCAAGGATTGTGAATTTGACAGATTCTCACACTTGTCACGCCAACTTAAAAAAAAAATTTCGAGATAGGACAACCCCACCTCGCCTCCGCAGTTGTGTCGTTGGCACCTAAACACGGTGACCACTGACCAGGAGAGAGCGACTCAAAGTTGGATGCCATCGACATCACTAAAATGCATGCGTGTCTATGGTAAACTGACATGCAATTAATTAGCTAGCACAACTATAAAGTAAGAGAATACGTAGGGCTCAGCTAGCATGCCTTCCAGAGACTGTAGGGTAGGGTAGGGTAGGGTAGGGCTATATGATGGTTAGGGTAACCATCACGTTTAGGATCTCGATCGCGTACTGCACAGTTTTGGAACTCAAGACAGACGCGGATCATCAGCGTACTGCTCCAGTAAAGTACATAGTGGCCCCAGCACGTCGGCACTTGGAAATGGAGACGCCGTAACGCTTCTTAATCGCGGAATCGCAGTCGCTACGTAACACACCAACTTTCGCCACCACAAACGACGATGTCCATCCAACAACTCTCGCTCTACGCGGCAATCCCCCCGGCAAAGCTCCCGCAAGTCCTGTCAACACTCTCTGCCCTAACCGGCATGCATCCTCACACGCTCCTCCAACATCATATCATTTTCTCCCCCACTTCTGGTACTGCCGTCGCCGAGTCCTCCTCCGCTCCGAGCACAACAGGCCCCCCACCGGCCACCGGTCCGCTGGCTGCCACGCCGCTCGAATCCTCGCGGATCGACGTCCACCGCGACCTCACAACCACCGCCACCAACGCCGATAACTCCTCAAAACCATCAGAATGGACGCTCACCGTCCCGTCCGTGCCCGAATCCGGAAAGCGGCCCGTGCAGGTGCAGGCACTCCACAGAACCCAACTCCACTCTGGCCATCTCTTCCACTTCCTCCGCGCATTGGGATACGTCTATTCATACGACTACCTACAACGCGGCTACGGGTTTGTCCACGCCGGTGCGATCGTCGTCACGGTCTCGCAGATTGCGCCGCAGGCTCCGCCGCAATTGCATGAGATTGCGTTGTTTGAACGGGATGAGTTGGTAGCGGAGGGGGTGGCCAAGGGGAGGGATGTTGAAGGGGCAAAGTTTGTGGGGACTTGGGTCGTGCATGCGTATGTGGATGTTGCGACAGGAGGTGCCGGGGGAGGGAACGAGATGGAGCGTTTGGCGTTGGCGGTGGAGAGGTTGGAGGGCTTAAAATTTGAGATTAGGGGGCTGGTGGAGTTGGAGATCCCGGATAGGGGATTGCTGGATCCGAGGGTGCAAATTCGATGGTAGCGTACAGTGTATATTAGAGTATGATTAAAAGATCCTTTGATTGTGTATACATGTAAATCAAGCAAAACGCAAGAAGCAAAAAGTAGAAACCGCAATATAACATCATGTATGATAATCCATCTTAATGCTGTCTATCGTCACTGATATTAGAAACCCTGTAGCAAAGTTCTATCCATGCCGAAACACCTCTAAAACAAAACCAAAGCAATCAAAACAAAATCTCATAACACCGTTTATATACCCATTTTTTAAATCCCGTCACAGATCATGATGACGATGGTTATCGTATCATCATCATCATCACCATCAGCCTCCAACCCGCAACCTCTCCAATGAACCCCTTGCATGCGCAATTGCTTGTTCCCACTTCCTTCGCGCCACAACCCTGCTGTTTCGTATCGCGGCCAAGTCCGCGTCCGACGTCCACCCGGAATCTTCCAGCCTCTTCTCCGTGGCCTCGAACGCCAGGTCTTCGAGTCGCATTTTCTCAACCAGCGACGTGATAAGAGCGCGAATTGCAGGTTCGTCCGCGTCGTCGGCGAGATGAGTGCTCGCAGCTGTTATTGTTGTTAAAGATGGTGTCGTGACTGAGGCGGCGGAGGACGAGGTTGTCGTTGTCGGGTCGGGCGATGATATCGCTGGCGTCGGCGGTGGCAGCGGTAACTGGGGTGACGACACGTCGTCAACCAAAGTCGGCGACACATCAGTCTGCTGAAGCGTGAGCTGCTGCTGCAACCGCTGCTGCAACTGCGCTACTGCGATTCCTCCCGAGGTCAGCGAGGACACCGATGCCGACGCAGAATGCGCGTAAAACCCTGGCGTTCCTCCCGCGCCCAGTGAGACTGATCTCGGCGACGGCGCGGATGAGTAGTTTTGGTGCTGCTGCAATATCGGAGTTGGAGACAGAGGGGACGCGATCTCGGAGATGTCGAGCGGGGAGTGGTGCAATGTGGCCGAAAGGGGCGATGGTGGAATCGGCGGGGAGGTGGATATGACAGCAGACATGGCTGCCGAAGCAGAGAGGACTGACGGCGTAATAGGTGTTGATGGAGTCGTCGTGGCCATGCTGAGTGCTGTGGGGGATGCAGACCTGGGCTGCCTTGCCGGCGTGGGGATAGTCGGTGTTGTCGGCGACGTCGGCACCGTGCTTGGCAACAACATCAACAACGAATTCCGTGACGAAATACCCATATCATAGCTGGAAGTCCCCGGCTCTTCCAGATTGGTATTGGACGCCATATCAAGGTCAAAATACCCGTCCCGCGACGACCTACTGTGGCTTTGGGGAGACAACGCGGGCGCTGACGGAGGGACTGCCAGTTGTTGGAAAAACAACGGTGGGGCAGAGGACGAGGACGGGCTGGAGGGCGAGGCGAAGGAGGCCGCGCTGATGGGGGCGGACATGCGGCGCTTGAGACCTTGACGCAATTTCAGAGGGACCATCTTCTTGAAGATTGCCTTGCCAAGGTTTGTGGCAGGGGATGTGGAGGAGGAGGACGTGGTAGTGGCGTTCGTGTTGGTGGTAGTTGTGGAGGCGGACGTGCTGAGGAACATGGATGATGAGGCGCCCGCAGGAAGGTCGTCTGAGGCTAAGCCGTCGGCAGCAGTGGCGTCTGCTGGCCGGTCTGAGAATGCATCCGGGTCGAGGAAGATTTCGGCGTCGGGGCTCCAGGTAGAGGGCTGTCGCATGAGAAGGGACGCCGCGGCAGCCACAGATGCTTCATCGTCCTGGTCATCGATGATGTTCTCGATAATGGATTCCACTTTGCCCTCAGTCGGGATGTCATGTGAGCCTGTGGATGAAGACGACTGCGGCTTGTACTCCTCTGGAGGGGTGATGAGTTGGCTCCGGTGATGCGAGTACAGCAGCGCCAGATGCGCCTGGTACTGCTGCGTCTGCTGCAAATTGACGTAGCTCGTGCCCGAAGAGAGTGACCGACTCGCTGGCCTGTTGATCGGGCCACGAAGTATGCCTGGCGACGGAGGCTGCAGCGGAGGCAGGCAGTGCGTGCTCGCGGAGGAGGACGAAGGTGAGGGCGACGGCGACGGCGGGCCTGACGCGGCGGTCATCGTAAGAGAGGGGTCTGCGAGCGCATAGAGTGCGAGGCTCGCGGGTCGATGCTTGCGTGGGAGGTCTGGCATTGCGTGGGCATGCGCGAGTTTTGATTATGGATGTGGACGTGATCAGGGTGTGGGTGTAGGTGTGCTCGCACTGTTCTGCGTTGGGCCCCTCAGTCGTCGCAATTGGGCTTGCGCGGCCGCGGCAGCAGCTCGGGAGATCGTGCTGGGAGGTCAGATCAGACTGCGTGCTGCTTCTCTCGATCGTGAGGGTGGCTCTGGCGTAGGAGTGTGGGTGTGGGGGAGAGAGAGAGAGCGAGAGAGAGAGAGAAGGTCGGGAGGGAATTGCATTTGGTGTGTGGGCCCCGCAGCCCGTGAGAACAGCCTTATTCCGCCATCACTATGGTGAACCGCTAAACGCATCGCGTAACCAGAAGACTGCAGTCTCACATGCCGTGATGAGTGTTATTTCCCAGTGCCGGCAGGCTATATACTGCAGATGCCATATTATTTACCTAATGGCCACTGAATCGCCCGCACTTCGTGTACTGTTTGTGGTGCGGTCAATGGTGTTTGGCAGGGCCAGGCACCAGGGCAGAAAACTTGTGAGAGCGGTGTACAAACAAACAGACACGGAATCACACCGAAGAAACTGCCATCGGGGTTAGGGCTGTCATTTACAAGCAGCGGCCCGAACCCTGACTGCGACTCAGAGACTCGAGGCCTCGCGAAGAACGGGTGATGGACCCTGGCGGCCTCAACGGTGGGGCCACGAGTGGACGATCTGAAGTACCCTAACCGCGTGCTCTGGTCTGCGCAGGGTGCCGAATTCTACGCTGCGTCACACTCGTGATGAGACGAGGGTATTCCCTCTCCGTCGTTCCTTAGTCTTCACATCACCTCCATAAGCTGTTACAGTGTTTTCACCCAGTTGCCATTTGATAGCTTGATAGTCGAATTATTAATTTGTCAAGATACAAAGAGATAAGGGTTCTCTCAGATTCTTTTTTCCCTACTTCTTTTTCTGTGGCGTTGTCGTTGTCATCTTTGTACTTCGTATCAACGTTAGCTATGTCGCTTGATCCTGCCAGAGCAAATAAGGTCGATATATCGGTATGTATTCTGCCATTTGTCGCTATCTGGTAGCACAATCGAACTGGCGGGTCACTGCGATCTGTGTGGATCAGTTGCGTGTTCAAGTAATGCTAACTAGATACCTGAAGTCCCTCTCGCCCGAAGAGCAGCGCATCCTCCGCATGTACGGTCGCCTCCCCTCCCGCAACGACATCATCTCAAACAAACTAAAGGTACGTCCTCTCTCGTCTGCCGTCTGACGCTCTTCCTGAGCGCTAATGCCCCCCTCTTCCAGGACCGAAAATACTTCGACTCCGGTGACTACGCCCTCTCGAAAGCGGGCAAGGCCTCTTCCGCCGGCGTGACAAACATCGGCTCACAGCACCCCATCCCCGAGAACATCCCGCACTCGCACGGCAGCTTCTCTGCCAATGGGCACTCGCCTACGGGATCTGTGTCCGCGTCTCCAGTAAAGGAAAGTAATTTGCTGCATGAGGCGATTGCCGGTCCTGGCCCTGCTTTCCCACAGACGCACCAACGGAGTCCGTCGGGGAACCAGCAGCAGTAGGAGGTCGCGAGGGTGGATGAGCACTGGAGTATGATGAGGAGAAGTAAATATCGGTGTATATACGGCGTTTTTGAGAGGACGGGAAAAAATTGATGGTTTCATCTGCCCGGTCATCATACCATTTTTAAACACACACACACACATATATATACGTATATATGGTGTTGCACTTTGCGTTTTGTTTTTACGTCTCGTAGTCATCCGGCGGAATTCTCGGGCATGTTCTCTCATATGTTGCGCCTGCGCCTGTGCGTTGGACGGGTGGAATGATGTTGTGTCATGTTGTTTTTGTATTGTTTGTTATTGGCGCTTGGTTATCGGTTGCTGCTTTCTTCAGGAGTTTTGCTTGTAGTGTCGTCACGTAACAATCATTTTTCGATCTACTCAATAAATTATTCACGGACATATGTCATCTTTAAGTGCAAACTTCGATTGATCCCATAAAAAGTCTATTTACAAGGGGTAGAATATCCTCGCTATTTATCGTCCTCCTTTATACTATGTACGCCTTTCTACCTCTACTCCACCTTCGTCTCCCCACCCTTGGTCGCCTCCGGGATCTGTGTGATCCGGCCTGACGGCGTGCCCTCCTGCTCGCCGAAAAAGACAACCAACGCCGTCATGTCATCCCTATACCGCCGTGACAGCGGCGGCGGCAAGCTCACGAGCATCCCCGTCTTCTCCTTGTCTGCCCCGCCGAGGGCGTTCCGGACGATGTGCGTCGCGGCGTTGCTATCTTCTATGGTGTACATCCCCCTAAAGTGTTTCTGCGTGTACTTTAGACTCTTGAGCGTGTGCGCGGTCGGATCGACGATGTCGCGGTCTTCCAGCCTGGCGTCGAATTCCCGTGTGTCCGCCATCACCGGGATGTCCGCCATGTCCGAGATCGGGGAAAATATTCCGCCCTTGCGGACAGACGTCGCCACAGCCGCGGGCGGACGCCCAGTGTCGATCTCCGTCTTGCGCACCCACTCCAGCACAAGCTGGACAACTTCCTTGGTCGTCAGCTCGTCCCACACCCCGTCTGTCGCCAGAACGAGGAAATCTCCGGGTGAGACCTTCGTCGTGATGACCTCTGGCTTGGCGGTCACGTACGGTGGCGTAACCGCGTCCTTCGGCGCCGACCGCCCAAAGAATGAGCGGACCGTGGTTTCGAGCACCGCTGGCGGGAGTTTGTACCTCGCGTCGCCGAACGCCCGCGTCGGTTCCAGCCCGCCGAGCACCCGGCCGTTTCGGATGAGCCTGTCCTTCTCCTCGGGCGGATGCTCCTCCTTTATGCGCTTTGCCTCCGACACGTTGCGGCCACATTGGTCGTACGAAAGCGGGGTCGCGGTCCACTTGCCGCCCGCGTCCCGGTGTCCCCACACCGCACGCGAATCACCGGTACACGCGACCCGGAGCATTTGGGTCTTTGCGTCGTACATCGAGAGCAGAGCGCAGGACCCTGCCATGGCCGGCATAAGCAGCTCGGCCGAGGCGGGGCGGTACGGGTTTTCGAGCAGGAATGCCACGGGCTGTTTGACAATGTCGTCATCGAGCTTGGTGAAGCCCGCTTCGATGGCGCGATCGATTAGGCGGGCGTGAGCGGGCTGCGAAATAAAGAAGTCGACGTTTTGGCGTGCGGGGTTGATGGATTCGATTAGTTCTCGCGCGACGTAGGGCACGAGGAGTTCGCGGAGCTTGGCCGACGTGTTCCAGCCTCTGCAACTTTGCATTAGCCATGATGTTGTAATATACCAAAGACTAGAAAGAACTCACCCATGTCCATCAAACACTCCAAAAAAATACCAATCTGAGTCGCCGTCTGCGAAATTGACGTTAACAACTTTTGCGGTGTAGTCGTCCTCGATCTGTGGGTTGCTCGCCAGTTGGGCGACATCGAACCTGACGACCCCGGCGCCGCGGTCAACCTTGAACGCCTCCTCGTGCTCGCGAAGTGTTGCGGAAATTTCTGCCTCACTGAGCGTGCGCGTCGATTTGGTGTGGTAACCGGCCGCACGGGGGAATTCTACCTGTCCCGTGAACTTTGCATGTGGGGAGGGAAAGCGAGCGGGGTCGGTACCAGAGAGAGAGGCGGTGGGACGAGCAGAGTCGTTGTGGATGAGGGACGGCGAGAAGAGCCGGGAGAGGAAGGCGTCGTGCGGGCCGTGGGCGGCATAGATGCCGGCTGACGCGGCGACAGTGACGGTAACGGCCGCAGTAGCGACAGCGAGCGTTTTGGTGTTGGACGACGAAGACGAGGAAGGGTACGGTGGTGGACGCAAACGGGTGGAGTCGGAGGCGAGGCGGCGAATGACGAGGCCTGACGCGACGATTGGGCGTGCTGGTACTCGCATGCGTGTGCGTATGCAGCGCGACATCATTTTATCAAGTGGGTGTTCGGCTGGTGGTGGTGGTGGTGGATCAACAGAAGGAAGGAAGAGTAGAGATGATGATGAGGTTTGAGGTTTTCACAGAGAAGCGCATCGTCATCGCATGTTCCCACTCGGCCCCAGACTGTACCAAGCTCTGCTTTGCTCCTACGAGAACTCCAACATGTACAATGGTCTCAATTAAGGTCGAGTTTTCGTAAGTTTTATATTTCCTTCTTTAGCTTTCCTCCCATCTCGACAATTGGCTAAAATACCCGCAGCGGCGGTCTTGAGAGCTTGTTCAACAACGCCCGCTCCATGAGTGTCGATCTCCCAACAGGCACCGGCGGCTACGACGCACCCACAATTGCAGACCTCGTAAAACATCTATGCGAGAACGTCATGACCGACAAGCGGAGGGAGCTTTTCGTTGTGGAGGGATATCACGTGTGAGTTTGATAGTAGTACAACTTGCGGCATCAAACGCTGACTGCAATTTGGCGGACAGAAGACCGGGGATATTGGTCCTTATAAACGATGCGGACTGGGAGCTGGAAGGCGAGGAGACGTATGTATTGCAGAATAGGGACGAAATATTGTTTGCTTCGACGTTGCATGGGGGGTAGAGATGCGCCCGGGGGGAGGACGAGAACGGATGATTTATACGATATAGATATTGAGGGTATCTGTACACTACACGATTTTGGTATCTGGGATTCTGGCAAGCGATCTCCCCATGCGTAATAAAAGCACGAACATACAAATCTCAAAACGCCGACTAGTCATAGTCGTCAAACGCCATCTCGCTGCTGTCAACGTGCATTTCAAGAGTCTCGTCAAATTGCCCATCGGATGTCAACAATAGCGCAAATCCGGAACCGTCGTCGTCGCTATCACTCTCAAGAGCTTCTTCGCCACTGTCTAGGACATCAAAGTTGGAGTCGTTGTCGGGGTCATTGTCTTCGAATAGTATCGGATCACTCGACGCCCAACTTTGCGAAATAATCGAGTCCGCTTCAGAGAGCATCGTGTTTCTATGGGTTAGCTGACTTGCTGTCGGATTCTCGAGGTTGAGAAATTGATCCTATACGAAGATTACATCAAGCTTAGTCACACAACACGAACAACGATATCAACGTTGCACTTTGACGGATGCAGAAAAGCAAACAAGCAAAACCAGAAATAACGGTTCATACTAAATCCATGTTTGCTAGACATTTTCGCTTCAGCGAGGAAGTCGTGATTGCCCAGAAATGTCTCAGAATCAAGTCTTCGTCTGGAATTGAAGCTGGACTACTCTTGGGAAAGTGGCCCTCTTTGGTGTCCCTTTCCATTTTGCGCCGTAAGATGTTTCGTGCGGAAGGGGAAATTATCTCGCTGAGGAGTTTGAATCGCTCCTGGATACCCTGCGGAAAAATCCCTTCAGCACTTGCCAGACGCTGTACATATCGAGAAACAGCTGTTTTATAAATATATACCTCCGCAAACCCAGGACAAAACAATAGAGGCATCCGGTTCGCGAGTTTATTAAACACGACAATCCGCAAAGCCGTGTCCGCGAGCTTCAGCATCTCCTCGCTCTCAGTCGTCGCCGTGCAATGATCAGCATTACGACATGCCCCGCAGCACGAAAACTTGAAGCAAATTGCTAACTTGCAAAGACGGTTGATGGATAGCACGGAGGCGTGTTCGTCAAAGACGGCGTTTATTGCCATTGACGAGGGTGAGATTTGGACTAAATTATGACTCAGCGTGAATAAAATAAAGCACAGAATCCCCAAATTCATTGTTTTAAAGTTTACTGTAGAACTGGTTTCCTGCATAAGTAAGCGATGGGGTGTCCTTGGAAGGTGAATCGGGAATCATGAGTATTGGCTCTATGCCGACACTGCTCCAGAACTAGATGAGAGCGTAAGCACATAACACACAAAAAAAGACGCGAGGCGTCAATGAATCTCAAAGCAAATTATCGATTGCCTTCGAAGTAGATATAGCAGTCGCGATGGTCTCGATGAAATCCGACTGGTTATCGCGACAGAGCTCGCCTTCGAATTGTAATGAGAATGAAAACTGGAAGGCAGTGATTCATGTATTAGTATTAACGTAGAATAGAGTTATCTCATCAGTCATGCTCTACCCTAGTATCGTGAGCAACGACTATCGTAGCGGTCTGCCATCTCTCGCGCCAGATTGTATCTGCGACATCGGAAGGTTTTGTTGTCTCCCAGTACACGTCTGTACGGAGGCGCAGTGTTCTTTTGGCGCTGGCGAGAGAGGGCGATTGTAGCACAGAAGTAAGCTCTAAGGAGTCTGGAACTCGAAAGATACAAATGGATGAGGTCATCGTAGAAGACTGGAGAGAAGGAACTCCGTGGCGGTGAGTTCACGGCAACGCGACGCGTCAAGCTTTGGCAGCTCTTCCGGTTAGGGCTAGACTCCGGTGCATCAAAGTACCCGTGTTTTCTATTTCCCGCTAGGCCCTTATTCAAGGAGATTCGAGAAACCCAATCCTTCCGTTGCAAGTCATTTCCATCATCAACTATTGCAGCTATATCGATAGCGAGCACGGTCACATTCGCATAATATTACTGCGATTCGTTGTGGTGACTAAGGTGTCAGCCGCACAATCGTGCTTACACATCCCGACGCTCTCCTACCCACCCTCGTCCATCCGCAACCGTTCTTCACCGCACCAGCCTCAATGCCAGCCCAAATCGCTATCCTAGACGACTATCAGTCCATATCCCTCACCTCCGCCGACTGGTCTCCCCTCACCTCCAACGGCAACACTATCACCGTATTCAATGACACCGTCAAAGACCCGGACGCCCTAGTCTTGCGCCTGGAGCCGTTCTCTGTACTTTGCCTCATGCGCGAGCGCACGCCCTTCCCGGAACATATCCTCTCGCGTCTCTCGAATTTGAAGCTACTCGTCACGACTGGTCTGCGCAATCTATCGATCGATGTTGCTGCCGCTGAGAAGCTGGGCATAACGGTCTCGGGGACGCGGTCAGGCGGGAACTCGACGGTCGAGCATATCTGGGCGCTCATTCTTGGGATTGCGCGAAATATCGTGCCAGATGCGACGCAAATGGCAAACCCGGATGCTGCAGGAACGTGGCAGCGCGGGAGGTTGCCGACAGGATTACAGGGCAAGAAGCTCGGTTTGATTGGCCTTGGCAGACTGGGAAGCGCGGTGGGCAGGATCGCGCTTGCTTTTGGCATGCATGTCATTGCATGGAGTCCCAATCTAACGAGCGATAGGGCCGAGGAGGTGGGCGTTGAGTTTGCGAAGTCGAAGGAGGCGCTATTGAAGGCAGCGGACTTTGTGTCGGTACACGTCGTGTTGTCGCCACGGTCGGTAGATACGATTTCAACGGAGGAGCTGAGGTTGATGAAGAGCACTGCATTTTTGATCAACACGTCGCGAGGGCCGCTTGTGAATGAGAAGGCACTAGTTGCGGCGTTGAAGGAGGGTAGGATCGCAGGGGCGGCGTTGGACGTGTACGATGTGGAGCCGTTGCCGGTAGAGCATGACCTGAGGAAGCTGGGAGATAGGGTGCTGCTTACGCCTCATACGGGGTATGCGAATGATGATGCGTATAGGACTTTTTTCGAGGATACCGTCGAGGACGTCGTCAAGTTTTTGGAGGGAAGTCCGATTAGGTTGATCAAGAGTACTTGATTTGCTAGAGAGCTGTCGATAGCTTTTCTCGAAAGAACAATAGAGGCGATCAAATATAATTTTCGTCAAAGATTGCTATATTTGAGCACCATTGACATATTCAGTAAAGTTTATCAATTATTAAGAATAAATTTTTTAGGTTAGTGATAAAACAACCCTTGTAAATGAAATTTATGCGAAAATTGTTCTAAGTCGTGTATTTATGTACTTTGTAATAAGAGTTATTTTGGCGAAAGAAATTCGCAAGAGCATAGATAGGTTCGGCAACATGAACTTTGCATACGCTTTCGTAATCATCTGCGGCGCGTTCCCAGTATCATTTCCTCGCCGCCGACGCGCCGAGAACCTCACCTCGAAAATCGAAAAATGTCCACCGAACTTTCAGCTTTACCTACATTCCCAACTACAAGCCCGGCCGGATTCAGTGTACCTTCCGCACCCCAGGGGAATCTCCACCGAGGCATATCCTTTCTCGGGGAGGAATTACACTCTACTTTCCTAACTGGGATGGTCATGAAGCTAGCAGTTCGAGTGGAAATATAGAGTATGTGTGCTCGATCTGCTTCATTAGCAGTGACCTAATAAGTTCAGTTTCATACATAGATTGCAGCATGGCCTCAACAGGATCAGCGCGGACCTCAGATTCCGCGGCGGAATCCGACAAGAAGGCGGTTGACGAACAGCTCAAACGCTTGATCGCAGTCATTGAGGAGAGTCACCGGCACGTTGACGATCCGACGCTGCAGGAGCGTGCGCTTCAGGAAAGTTTAATGTGAGTGTTGAGGCATGAAACTTGAGAGTGAAGGGGAACTAAATGATGGTGGAAGATACCTGACGAAGTTACCGCCGTCAACACATTTGTTTTGCGACGACCTGCAACGGATACCGGCCACCGAGGCGTTGCAGCTTTTTGCATTCCCGGAGTCGCCTGAGCTGATCTGGCTAAAGAACACACTGAGTAAGCACCTGAAGGACTGCTTTCTCTGCGTAAAGTCGTACCAGAAAAATAAGCTGTCAATGAAGGTCACAATGCTGGACGATATGGGGTACGTTCCGACTTTCCTTTTTGCTTTGTGCCCGCATTATCACGTACTAACGCCACCACAGATACGACAAAGATAACGTCGACGACTTCATCCAGGTTCTGAACAGCTGGGATATAGAGCGCATATCCAAGGTGCTCGAACCGGCTGCCGCGAAATGTCGTGCTGCGACAGACAAGAAAATCAGTGCTACCGACATATCCGACAGCTTTAACGCTCTCTACGAATGCCTATATTCCCCAAACTTACTCTCTTCGTCCACCGCACTGTTTGCCTGCTTCAGGGCGATTTTCTTGGGCATTCAGACGGGCGGGAGGTTCCTGAGACTGTCACAGGAGATCGTGCCAGCAATGATTTCATTTCTGTTTTTTAAGGACGCGGAGCTGGCGTACTGGGCTGAGAAGTCGCTGAGTTTGCTGAAAAAGAAGGCCACTGAGGGGGATATGAACCTGTGCGTCCTGAGGGCGTATCACGAGGATGCTGTGTATCCATATCTGTCGTTAGCGACAACGCGCACGGCCGACACGGTTAGTGCCTTCTGGAAATCGATTCACCGGGTGGTGGACGTGTTTGATAGATCAGTATTACTCCACCACTGCTGCGGCAGTAGTAGCCGCAGTGGAAGCAGCAGTGGCACCGTAGAGGATAATATAGTGAAATTGGCATGGACAGATCTACAGGCGTTTCCAACCACTGTTTCAATAGTACTCCCTGTGTTCTCCACCCTCACGTCCACGTTTGGCTCAGAAATCTGGGGAGTCTCGACGCCGTTCGTGCCTTCCTCATTGACGGACCTGGTGCTAACCGGTGGCGGGTACCAGGCTTTCGAAACTGCACTGAAAGCAGGGGCGTCGAACCACCAGGTAATTGACGGTCTTTTCGCCTGGATCGCGCCATTTCTCCGCTCGCTCTCCGGATCGAATAAGCTGAAATGCAGTAAGACCATCGCGTCGTACTTGCTCGGCCGCTTTCAAGATTCCCAGTTTGGAAGTGATACGTCTCTTTTGCGCACGCACTCCTTACTCACGGGTTTCAAAGTCCTGGAAATCTGTCTTGATTTCGGGGCGGACGACAACCAGTTTCGGCAGACTAGCAACTCCGTGGATAAGATCATGCGTCGGGAAGCGCGAAAAGTTGCAGAAACGTACGCACGGCTGGTAGTTGAGAATGCGACACAATGTACCAGGAATCCCACTCTGCTTGATGCGGCGAGAAAAGTCGCTTCGGTGTGCATTATATTGGACTGCACGTCGGCTGCTGAGGAGAGTGCATTTATGGTGGCGGATATTATCAGCGGGATCACAATGAAACAGCGGGATATCACGTCCTCTATGCTCTCTGATGCTGAGAACACCGTGAACAAGAGTGGGGATGATAGAGACACGATGCTGTGCTACGGCGAGGAGTTGTGGGATCTCCTTCGCAAATACGTTCCATATAATGATGCCGTTTTCGCAAAGCTCTTTGTTCACGCGATAGGCAATTCGCGGTTGTATCTCGCAGAAACATTGGAGAGCATTCAGGCTGCGAACGAATCAGCAATGGCGTTAGCAGCGAATGGATCACCGAGTGCGATGACAAAGTTGATAGCGCTCAGAATCAGGAAATATGAAGAGTCGAGCAAGAATATTGATAAGATTCTCACGACTATTTCGAATGTTCTACAGCGACTCAGCGATTTCAGTTCCATTAAGTTGCGTGACGAGCTTCTAAGCGACGAGACCGCCGTCGAGGTTATCCTCTCCTGGTCGCTATCGGCGCATGGCGCGATCTCTCGAAGCAGTCTCGAGATAATCAAACAAGCATACAATGCATCTGGCAGAGTCGAGTCTCTCAAAGGACTCTTCTCGTCCAATCCAGCACATTTCCTAACCGCGTATGTCTCCGCCGTCAAACACACAGGTGCGGCATCTACCCTCACTGGCCTTGGCCCCATCCCTCGTCTCGTTCGCACGACCATGGATGTCGTCGAGCTCCTCTTCGACCCGCGAAGTGGCTACGTGGCCACTCACAATTGCACCATCCCCGATAGCCAAGTACGCACCGCAGCCAAGTCATTCTGGAAAGCCATCTGGCTGGCGCTCACGCATATCTTCAAGCGCACTCTTGCTTGGGCCCGTGCATACCCAAAAGAAATGATGATCGATTTCATGCGCGATGTCCTCGAGCTGAGCACCTCCCTCTTTAGCAACCTCCAACTCTTAGAACAAGCCCTCACCGACGATATCCCCGTGGTTGAACTTGACGTGTCTCCGCGGAAACCCACCATCCTTGACCGCGACCTCCTGGTCGTGATGGTCGACCCGCTCAGGGAAATGACTGCCTGGCTCCGTCTTTCCGACCTCGCGCTCTTGCAGGTCGCCGTGCGGCTCGTATGCGATTTGCTGAAACGGTTCGCACGAGCGGAGATCCTCCTACCAAGGGATGTGTTTAGGAAGTTGGACAGACTGTCCCAGCAGACCGATCTTCATTACAGTAACTTGACGGATGCACAGTGCTATGATCTCGTGATTGCGATCAGTGCGTTTGATGCGCTGCGGCCGCAGGAGGTGAAGATCGAGAACGTGGAGGTGGTGGCTCCGAAGCCGGAAACGGCGTCGGTTGATATGCCGACAATACTTCCAAAATTGGACCGCCATGATGTCCCGCTTTCGACGTTTAAGCGAGAACCAGTTATCAGTAAGAATAGAACTGGGAACGGAAGCTTGGATAGCTGGGTTGAGAAGGGGAAGGCAGCGCCTGTTGCTAGAAAGGATACCAAGGCTGTCAAGGAGGAGGCGTATAGTCTTGAATCCGATGAAGAAGCGAGCCTGGCAGAAGTGTTAGAGAAAGCGGAGAAGGCAAGGAAGATGAATGCAATCACGGCGGCGTTTAATAAGGCCGTTGCTGCTGAGGCGGGGCCGGCTATGGCGCGGTCGAGGAGCGATGAGAAGCTGAGCGTGAAACCGAGTCTACTTAATACTGTTCGCCAAGAGCTTTCTGAACGACGACAGAAGGCTTCGTCGGCGAGACCAACGGTGAGCGAAGTAATTCACCCCGCGCGTCCTGCAGGATTCCGTGTCCGTGATACAACACAGTCACCTGCTGTTGCGTCTAGTAGATCAGCATCGGAACTGGCATCTGCGAACTCGGATGACAGCTCTTCAGAAGACAGTGAGGGCGAGATAAGCTCGCTATTCGCGCTCGGAAAGCAAGCCAGATCTACGCCGAAGTCGAACAATACCGCGCAGCTAGCACCTCAGCCTCTGCGGGTGTCATCATCTATCGCTGCAGCACGCCGGCGTCCTATAGCGCCGCCGTCTATCTCAGAGAAAGAGCGAGCCGAGCGAAACATGCGTGCGCGTCTACGAGTAAACCTGGACCCACTGTACGAGCGTATCCTACGTTGGGATTACCACAGCGAGCTGGAACTGCCCTCCGATGATGTTGGCGGCGACATCTCCAATTATCGTGCCGTTCCGAGCAAGTTCAACTCCGCGGTCGAGTACAAATCGGTATTTGAGCCACTGCTAATGCTTGAATGCGTGCAGAGCATTGCGAAATCCAAGGACGAACGACAGGACAAGCCATTCCGCGTGTCCGTCTCGAACCGCGTGTCGTGCGACGATTACCTCGAGGTCTACGTATCTGTCGAGTCCAAGCTTCTCCCGATCATCAAACTGGGAGAGATGGACATCGTGGTGCTCACTTATATCCAGGATGACCAGGAGATTATGGCGGGTGGAAATACAGCGGGGAAAACGACGCAGCCGCGATGGCCGGATAAGAGGCATCCAAATTGTATGGCGAAGGTGAAGGAGATTAAGAGGTCAAGCCAGGCAGATGTTTCGGATATTATTTTAAGGTGCCTGCCGAACCCCGATATGTCGAAGCATTTGTTGCCGCGTGCAGAGTTGAATGCATTGAGAGTCATGAGGTGTGTCATGTATGAATGGATACACTTATTTCTAGAAGCTTATCGTTTCTTCTTCTAGTATGACGACAATCGAACGAGAATACAGTTCCCTGCAAGGCCTCCCATACTACGATCTCTGCGGGCAGATCCTGCAAGCCAAACCAGCAAACTCGATCCGTGCGGACTCATCGAAGGTCCGGAAGGCCCAGGCGACATACAACGTGAATGCGCCGCAGGCTGGTGCCATTATTGCTGCGATGGAAAGTTCAGGATTTATTTTGATTCAGGGGTATAATTGAGTGAAAATAATATTTGCAAGAAATTTGCTGACTGTACTTTAGACCCCCAGGAACTGGTTCGATGCCATTTTGTATTGGTCTTGCGAGAAAAATTGCCACTAACAGCCAGATCTACAGGTAAAACTAAGACTATTCTGGGAATTGTAGGCGCAACCCTTACGACTACCAAATCCCGAGGTATTCCGATTTCTATTCCCGGCCAAAGGCCGCAAGCTCCCTTGATTCCATCTCCTGCTGAACAAAAGCGCATCCTCGTCTGCGCGCCCAGTAACGCTGCAGTGGACGAGCTAGTCTTGCGGCTGAAAAACGGTATCCGCAGTTCAGCCGGCGTGGAATATTTCCCCAAGGTCGTGCGAATGGGACGAAGCGATATCATCAACCCTGCCGTGCGAGACTTGACGCTAGAGGAGTTGGTGGAGAAGGAGGTGGCCAAGTTCAAGGAAGAAAATCAGAAAACCAATGGAGTGGATAGGGTCGGTCTGCGTGAGCAGCTGAATAAGGTCGTCGCCGAGCGGAACGAGATCGACAAGCAGCTGAACTTGACGGAGGATCCTGCCGAGCGGGATGAGTTACGCGCGAAACGGGATATTTTGCATGCGAAGAAAGCTGCGCTGGGTCAGAAGTTGGATGAGGAGCGAGATCGGCATGCCGTCTCCGTGCGGACGAATGAGATTGAGCGGCGCAGTATCCAGACGAAAATTCTCACCAGCGCGGAGATTATCTGTGCGACCTTGTCTGGTGCTGGCCATGACCTCCTAGCCCAGTTGTCAATGACATTCGATACTGTAATCATCGACGAGGCGGCTCAGTGCGTGGAGCTCTCCGCTCTCATTCCTCTCAAATATGGATGCACCCGCTGCGCGATGGTCGGTGATCCTAATCAACTTCCACCCACGGTCCTATCGCAGACCGCATCCCGCTTCCAATATGAACAGAGTTTATTCGTACGCATGCAGAAGAACTTCCCTTCGGCGGTGCACCTCCTCAGCATCCAATACCGCATGCACCCACAAATCTCGCAGTTCCCGTCTGCGCAGTTCTACGAAGCGCGCCTCATTGACGGCGACGGCATGGCGGCTCGAACCGCCGCAGAATGGCATTCGGCGGCAGATCTCTTTGGGCCGTACCGTTTCTTCGATGTTCGTTCGCGCGAACAGCAGTCGAAGTCCCACTCTTACTTTAACCGCGGGGAGGCAGAATGCGCGGTCGCGCTGTACCGCCAATTGTGTGACCAGTTCCCGGATATCGACTTTGAAGGGAGAGTAGGCATCGTGACGCCATACAAACAGCAACTGATCGAGTTAAAGAATACGTTCAGGTATAAGCTCGGGCTGACGGGCATGCAGGGGATTGATTTCAACACGATTGATGGATTCCAGGGACAGGAGAAGGATATCATTATTTTATCTTGTGTTCGCGCCCAGGCGGCGGGGGGCGGTGGTGGCGGCGGAAGAGGCGTGGGTTTCTTGGCCGATGTGAGGCGAATGAACGTGGCCTTGACTAGAGCCAAGTCGTCCTTGTGGATTATTGGTAATGTGGAGAGCTTGGTGGTGAATGACGTTTGGCGGAATTTGGTTGAAGATGCTAAGAAGCGTGGACTGCTGTCACACTTTGATGGAAAAGTCATGAAAGGGGAGGTGGCAGCTACAGTGCCAAAGAAGAGATTGCATGATGGCGAGGGGTTGACGAATGGAGGATTGGAAGAAAATAGGAGCATACGATGATCGCTGATACGGGCTGGTTGCATTGGACGTTGACGATAAGTGATGTGCATTTAATATTGTAAATAGACAGATTGGTATTTTAAGTTTTGATTATATATTGCTATGTCAATGCGTTGTAAATGTATAACTTTAGAAGTTGTTTGGACTTTCCGAAATTCGTCTTGCGTGCCGCAATAGGAGACAGAGTTGGGGGAATTCAGTGGGTCGACGCAAGCGTCCCAGGTCCCCCACTATTGCCAGTAGTTACCCCGCGGCGGCGCGCGTGTCTCCGATTACGTCGGCTTTCACAACGTTCGAAACCGCGTATGATCAAGGAGCATCTCAATATCACTAGATATAAACAAAGAGAATTTTCCGGACGAGGCCATTTACCACTTCATACTACTGTCTATTCGTAGTCTTATCGTCATATCAGTTGCCATCAGAAAGAGCTGATATCCAGCATAAGCGTAATAGCCAGTCGCCCGATAGTTGGACTTCATAACTGCAAGAGAACTACAGCAGACACCTTTACTTGGGAATCATGATGACGCTCTTCCTCGAAGAACGCGATGCGAACGGAAACTTCGCCTCCGTTTTCTACGATTCCGCTACTGCAGCATCATCGTCAGAGAAAAAGCTTCCCACGCACCTCACCGCCTCCGCTCCAGCCTACATCGTCGACCCCGAGAAGCGTAAAGACGACTATTACGAAGTAGGAATCCTACCCGAGTCACGCATTATTGAAGTTACAGCAAACAGTAATACCGGCTCTGGAGGAGCGCCCGGGATCCGTGGCCGCTATGCGTATGCAGGAGGACACTCGACGGCAACGAGGAGGGTGATCCGAGTGCTGCAGTTGCTGATAAATGTATTTTTACCGACTGGCTACCCGGACAGTGTCACGAGTGATTATACCGAGTAAGTTTTTGTTGTTGTTATGTACTCGGAGTTTGAAAATTGCGTTACGTTACTGATGAGTTTGCGTGGTACACAGTTACCAGATCTATGATTCGATCCAAGCGTTTGCGAGTTCAGTTTGTGGACTACTGGGAAATAGAGCGGTATTGACTTGTAAGTGTCAACCCGAGGTGAGGAAGCACAGCAGATTGACGATTGTGCAGCCGTCGGAGTGGGCGACAAAGAGGCGACCAGCACCTCGGCGCTTTTTATCACGGTCGTTCAGGAAACAATCGGACGCCTCGCGACAATCGCATTTGCCTGGAAATTTGGTGCCTCCACTCTCTTTTATATCCTCAACTGCACGTTGTGACACTAACCTAAAACAGGAAGCGTCCTCGAACAGGAATGCAAGAAATACAGATTCGCAGCCGATCTCGTCAACAACGCCGCATTGGTGTGTGACTGCCTGTCACCGTACTTCCAGATCAACAGGAGCATGAAAATATTCCTCCTCTGCTGCTCCGGGGTGCTGAGGGCAGTTTGCGGGGTGTTGGCAAATGGGTCGAGAGCATCTCTGACCCAACATTTTACGAATGCCGAGAAGGGCAGCATAGCGGATGGTGAGTGGACGGATTGTGATGGAAGGAAAGGAGATTGTTAATAGAAGTCATGTAGTGAGTGCGAAGGACGCGTCACAGGAGACTGTAATTTCTTTGATGGGGCTGTTGGTGAGTGCTGTGTACAATATTATAAAATCTGGAACTAGGAGCTAACAAGATAGGCCGGCTCGATGATCGTGCCGTACATCAACACCGACCGTGAGATATGGACTGCACTTACGATACTGATTACCATCCATCTGTGGACGAATTATAGGTGCGTTGAATGCGTCCGCTGATTGTGCTCTGAGGGACTGCCACTAACACAAAACATGAAGGGCCGTAAGTTCTGTGATCATGGACACGCTGAATCGTCAGCGCACCAATATTCTTTTTGCGCATCTCATGGACAAAATTTCTCCCGGAATCATGGAATCCGATTTTATCGGCCAGCCGCCTATTCTACCTTCCGTTATCCTGACGCCGCGTGCCGTGAGCCTGCATGAACGAATCCTCGAGCGCGACGGCGTCCTCCGATGGGGCAAGAACGGCGCCGTCATGGGCTATGCCACCATCGGCAGCTTCAAGTCCGTGCTCGAAATCCTTCCGTCAGGATTAACTGTCCGGGACCTTCTCGGTATATTCGGCGAAGGTGGGACTGGTTACGTGTTGTGGTATGACACACGACGGGTCCGTGGGCGGAAATCGCCTCAAATCTCTGTTCGAATCGCGCTGGTCGACCGCGGTCATGACGATAACCTTACCAGTGACGCCACATATTATGCGACTACGTCGTCCGGTACAAACACCCCGTCGTCATACGCCGCGCTCTCATCGGATAGCATCACCGACACCCGCGACATCCGAGCTTGGGTCCACGCGCTGTACCTAGCGCGTCATATCCGTGCAATGAAGTCCGACTCGCACTCTGTGATGTCGACAACAGCCGCGCGTGACAACATTATCCGCACGCTCCACATTGTGGACGCGATATTCGGTCCGTCTGGGAGCGTCTATGACGCACTGAGGGCTAGAGGGTGGGGCCTCGCGCGTGGCCGGAGTATGGTGGTGTCAGGTCCAGTGCCACGCCTGCGCGTGCGTTTATGGGACGAGGAGTGAATTGCTGTGCGGTGCCCTTACACGATTGCCGTCTACTGACTGTCGCACGTTCGTACACAAGACTGAGTGGGGACGCGCCTTGGTGACTTCCACGGGCACATTGAAGTCGCGTCTGCACGTGAGCAAATAAGCTGGTCTACACTGGTGTAAAAGGGTTTTGGCTGAGATGAATGTAACTCAGGGTAAGGGCTTACGCGGAAAAGGGATCTTGCGGAGTGGGGTTGGCGCTAGCTCTGTTTGGGCTAGTGGTCCGTGACATAGCCGGTGGAAGCGGGTAAAATCTACCACAGCGCCCCGCCGTTCGCCTGACGCCTTCCCCAGCTTGACTGACGGATGTGAAATACCTGTCGCGGCCATCTGTTCTGGTTTTCACCATTTATACTTCAGTGACTTCGGTCTACGCCATTACCACTCCGACGACAACGACGCAGAAGATAAAGCTGGCGCAATAACGGTACAGAATCAGGACACTCATTGCATGCACGTGCATTGAAGGCATGACACATCGCTTTCGGAGCTCGAGTCGTGCGGGTCTGTTGCCGGGTCTCGTTAACGGGCTCGGTGGTGGACGTGACAGAGAGCAAGAGCAGGGCAAAATCTGGAGCTGGGAGGATACGCGTGGGACTCAGACGCGTACAGGTTGGGCCCTGAACACCTGTCTATTG